>JAJJMA010294018.1:2467-14184 GCA_023529015.1 Papaver nudicaule
TATGTTGGTGCTATTTCAAGGTTATAGGATATCTCCGTCCAAATATATAATCTAATTTTTGAACATTCTCTTGTCAATTGCACATAGATGAAAGAAGGATGAGAGTGGTAGAGATGGGCGGAGAGAAAGATCTCGTAGAAATGTTGAAAGCTGCCAAAGACGACAAGACACGCAAGTCAGCGCTAAAGGCTATATCCGCCCTTTCAAACTCAGGCAAGAAATTTAATTTGTTCACAAGTGCATCTATCTACTCAAAATTTATTGGCATCAGCATGATTGCTAACGGGTGTGAGCCTCAATTTTCTCTTTGCAGATGAAGCTGCTGGAGCCTTACACCGAGCTGGAGCAATCGCTGTAATTCAGTCCACACCAGTATCACTGGAGGATGCTGAACTCAACACGCACAAGATCAACTTGCTAAAGAGGTTTCAAGATTTGAAATACGACCATGCCTCACCAGAACTCAGTTGAAGCATGCCAGACCTGTTGTCCCTTGTTTCACCTGGTCAATCTTCTGGATGATACACAATTGCGTGGCATGTGTTACGTACCAATCATTTAACACATGAACCCCAAACCAGTTTAAGAAATAAATTTTTGGAAAAAGCTTTTTTCTTTCTTTAGATTTTGCAAATTAGATTGTAAAGTGATGTGAAACTTCAAGAGAGCAGTTTATCCCTGTTTTGAGTTAGGAAAACTGCTCTGGGACATTTGAGAGCTAGACTGGGAAAATGGGCCTAAAAACAAAGAAAGGGGTCAAAGCCCAAAGGGCCTAAACTTGTGCCAGCCGAACCCGAGCTAAGATCTCCTTCTAAATTGTATTGGTTTCCTAATAGGATTCAGAATACCTGAATATATACTGGTAACTGTGAAGATGTTCAACAAGAAAAAGCAGCATAATGATGATCTGAAGCAATAGTAGTAGTAGTAATGATGACGAGAAGAAGACGAAGAACCACAGAATCGATGATCATCTTGAGTATTCATATATTCCTCATGATATAATAGCCGATGGCATTCTCACCAGATTACCAGTTCAAGCTCTGGCTCGATGCAGCTGCGTCAGTAAGTCATGGAACCATACCATATCTCATGATTCAAAGTTTGCATCTTCGCACTTAGTTCAGTCACGAAAACAATCGTATCTGTTCTTTAGTATACTTAATCTTTCAGATTACTATAGTGGTCATAAGTCATTATTAGACAATTACGTTTTCTCAAATTTAGATGATGGTAATAGTAGTAGTAATAGTGATCATTGTCTCAGACCCATACAATTGTTGAGCTCTCGAAACTCAGCTCAGACTAGTTGGTTTTTGTTATGGATTGCTTTGCATTAAGATGAAAGGTGGTACGCACGCAGGAGGGTCAACCTCCTCGAGGAAGAGATTGTATATTTACAGTCCTCAACCCTAGCAGAAAAGAATTTTTAGGCATTCCCAGCCCAGCAATAGATGGTGTATGTCCTATCATAGGTTATGGTTTTGGATTTGATTCGTTAAGAGAACAATACAAGCTGGTATGTTTACGCTGGACGACGTCAGAGGGACTCTTTTGTTCAGTATTTACATTGGGAACTAATTCATGGAGAAGGAATAATGCTACTACTGGTTACAGACCTATCCTTGCAGCAGCAGCTCCGATGTTTGTTAGCCCCAGACCTGCCATTTGGTGTAGTGGAGATCTTTTCTGGAGTGTACTGCTGCTACTGCCAGAATTGATGCAGATGGAAACGCGATCATAGAGGATATGTTGCTCTCCCTCGACCTACTACTGACTGAGGAGTTTCAGTTGATGCGTTTCCCAACAACTGCCAAGGAGCAGAAGCAGTTTCAAGTAGCTAATCACCAACTCCTAGAGTTCAAAGGATCTCTTTGTGTTGCCGTTTTTTGAAAAAGTATCGGTAAGCACAACTGATCAACATAATCATCGTCGTCACTGTCATCCAGGTATTAGCAATAGCTGCTGTTGCTGTTGTAAGATTCATTTATATGTACTCAAGGACAAGGTCAGGCAAATATGGGGTACCGAAACTTTCGATGTTCGTATAAACCCTACTACCTCAGCATCAACATATGGTTGCCCACCAGCACCCTGTTGTGGTGATTCTTGCACTAAAACTAAGCTGCGTACTCGTATAACGAGTTTCTCTGACCGGCTTCTATTGTATTGGTTTGATGGGGAGAATCTTCAGTTTTACGATGTGCAGATGAAACAGCTCAAGGCGGTGCCTTTTTCTCGTCCTGGTAGCTCGGTTTTCAGATCTTACACGTACCAGCCGAAGCTGAAAAATTATCAGTTGCATGGTCGACAGGGAGAAAACCTCCTTTCTCTGCAAACCTTCGTATCCAAAGGAGAAGCAACGATATTTTACGGTCAGAATATTTTGCCGCAGTATATGAAACGCAGAGAAAAAAAGTCACTTGCAGGATATGTCTTTCTGGGCTTCACAGATTGCAGCGACCGTCGACAGGTTTGGCATCCGAAAGTTTGGGTGGATTCAACGCCAAACGAAATAGATTCACTGCCCATTGTTTCTAAAACAGCTTCTATTTGTAAGAAATGTCGATACTTACAGGATTTGGGACTGTGGCAACTGGAGCCTTTCATGCATTCGGCTACAGAGAAGACATGGTTTACGATGCTGGGTTC
Organism: Papaver nudicaule; assembly: GCA_023529015.1. Classification (NCBI taxonomy): domain Eukaryota; kingdom Viridiplantae; phylum Streptophyta; class Magnoliopsida; order Ranunculales; family Papaveraceae; genus Papaver; species Papaver nudicaule. Next base: position 5,120 of record JAJJMA010294018.1, read on the forward strand.
GTTAAAAGCAAGTCAGAGTATAATGTCACATTTGTATGCAGGTGCTCAAAGGGTTGTTGCCATAAAAGAAGCAAATGGTGGGTGCACAACTGCCTGTGACAAGTGCGAGGCACTTAACATTGAATTTGTCTCTGCATTGCGTCAGATCATGCAGGATTTCCAGAGGTACAGGATTCAGGTTGGTGCAATGCAGGATATGTCCAAGGAAAGAGCAAAAAAGATTTTTGCCATTGATGAAAGTATTCGAGAAATTATTGGTGTTGGAAGGAAATTGTTTCTCAGTAATAGGAGTCAGCAACATACTGGTTGTTCTAAAACGTTATGTGAAATTAATTAGCATTGAGATCGTCACGGAATTGCACAAAGTCAAGGCCAGTCTGCTGAAGTCCAAGAATGAGATTTCACAAATGGAGAAGCAGATGTCAAAGGAAAGTCTGATAAAAATTAGTGAATTTGTTGGTAGAATGAAATCTACTGGCAGTTCCAGATCTTCTTGTGTAGCTAGAGAGTACTGCAATGTATACGAGCTTGATTTCCTTAGGAAATTGGTCACCCTGGAGTGTTTTACTGACAAGGCTCATAGTTCTGCATTGGAGAAGGAGAATCATGATCTGAATATCTCACGCATTGATTTAGTTCTTGCCAGAATTGAGTGAGATTCAGTGAATGAAATGGTATTTCAAAGCTGCTAATTATAAACAAGTTAACTTTTTCTGAAGCAAAACCTTTTTCCTTGTGACTTCTGGAATCCAGAAGTACTTCTGTATCCAAACAAGCTATATAGTATCCTTAGCCAAATAATCAGTGCAAAAACAAAGTAATTAGCTAATACAAGGTACCTTAGTTATATCAATGAGTACTAGTACAAGATTTTCCTCCCACCAAACATTTTTTATTTTCCAGTGGTCACACACAACATCATCAAACCATACATACAATCAATTAAACACTACCTATCAGGGCGAGCATCCAGCGACGACATCAGCGAATAATTTCTGCCCGGAAACTCGTTATGCTGTCGCTGTTGACGACCGCGATTGCGTCGAGAAATGACATGATCTGAATACTGAACAGCTGAGACAAGCACAGACATGAACTCACAGAACAAGTCTTTCACTTCTCTCAATCTGCAAAAACTCTTCCTCAGGATTACCCCAAATACCACTGATATTCCATCCCCAATTCTTGCTCTACTGTTCATTTTCTTTCCCTTTTCTAGTTCAGAAATGATATGCCCACGGTCCAAACCGAGATGAAAAAGTAGAGAGGGAGAGTTGGTTCCCACCAACCCGCCACCCCAGAAAAGCAGGGGGTTGGGCTTTACGGCGGGTTATACTTGTACCAAAGAGAAGCTAATGTGATGGCTGATGACTTCTGCCAATTCGCTATGAGCAAACATCTAACAATCATGTTACATACATGAATTTAAAGTAAAAAAACAATTTACTATGCTAGAGGTGCCTGTTATCACCAACTCGCCATATTATATCAGAACACTATGCAGAGATTGTGAGACTTCATGATATTAATTTAGATCTCCAACATCACAAACCTTTGGAAGTGAGAATGTTGATTCATAAGCTGATCATGCATTGATATTCAATCCTGGGCCGAAACGTACTGATGATAGGAACGACCAAACAAGTTGCATCGGCCCATTAAAAAGGGGAAGAGCAAATACGTACTACCAACCACCAAGGGTTTAACTTTTAACACATTTTGATAGCCAAAAACAATCGCCACCGGAGAATCATGATGATATCGTCGTTATGATAAGAATGATCGGCTTCTCGACCTGTAAATTACATGTTTATTTAGGGAGAGTAGGTGTGAGAGGGCTCTTAACTCTTCTAATAAGATCATTGTGCAAATAACATCATTGTGCAAGATTGTGAGACTTCGTGATCTCTCCAGCAACTCAATGCAAGTGACAATGCTGATTTATGTTCGAAGTTATTCCAGAAGCCTTAGATGCTCATTACCCACCCTGGATCTAAAGCTAGATAAAAGTTGCATGCCCGGTCCTTTAGTTTTTAAATGTGTATCACATGGTGTATGCTTAGCACTCTCAAATAACTATACTACATTGAAGAATATCTTTTGCATAAAAAAAAGGCACGCACGCCTAGTTTTGAAAACAGTAGCCTCGAGTAGTTCGAGTTAATCCACATCGTATTCCCATTCATCTTAATTAAGTGAAATGATTTTGGATAACATGTTAAACATGTTAGAAATTCAATGATTTGAAATTTTCTTTTCTGTATTGAATCAACAAAACCAATTTCTGGTGTTAGTATGTTCGACAACAAAAAGAATAGAATATATAAAGTGCAATCAGTTCATTCCACATTTGAAATATCAATATCATGCATAGTACATTAGTACGAATCAAAACAGCCTGCAATAGAAAAATAGGTAATTAAATAGCCTTTCTTACTCTACATTGCAGGAGTCAAATGCTTGCCACATGCCCTCCTCCTCGGGGTTTTCACTACGCCACAGGGGCCTGTTTGTAACGCTTATAGACGTTGCGCAGAATTAAAGCAACGTCTATTAGCGTTGCAAATACGGCGTTACAAATTTTTCGTGACGTCTATTAACGTTGCTCTAATTAATTAAAGCAACGGAATTTCCGTTGCTTCTTCCGTTGCTCTTTTTATTTAAAGCAACGGAAAGTAACGTTGCAGAATTTATTTAAAGCAACGTATTATCTATTTTAGGCAACGTTTAATTACGTGGCAACCTGTCGCCTATCCACGTGTCATCGGGCCCACCTTATAGTCGATGACGTCATTGTTAAAAAATGTGCAACGTTATTTTGTGATGACGTGTCAGTGGGTCCCAAAAAATTGCAACGTTATTTTGTGATGACGTGTCAGTGGGTCCCCCAGAATCTGCAACGTTAATGTCTGATGACGTGTCGGTGGGACCCATTTTCTGCAACGTTATTTTTGGTGACGTGTCTGTGGGTCCCCAAAATGTGCAACGTAAAAGTATTACTTAAGCCACGCTTATATCCGTTGCAAAATTTTAAATTGATAATAAAAAAAATATGTTGTTTTAGATTTCAGCACTTTCAGGTGCCTGCACTTTCAGGTGCCTGAATCCCTACCTAATAGCAAATATTTTCAAACATTCATTCACCACAACATGAAAAGCATTCTTGGTTCAATTTATATGTCATAACAATCTCACAAATTCAAGTGCCAATGTTTGTCTATTAACAAGTCCTATAAATTCCTAAAAACAGTGTACATAACTCGAAACAAAAGAGGCGTGAATAAAAACAGTTACGCGAACCTTGATCCTTGTATTTCTGATACAATTTAGCAAGCTCAGAGTAGTTTGAGGTAGTCAATCCACTACAAAAATCAAATGAAAAACAAAGAAAACAAAACAATCAAAATTGTTGTCAAAACCTTAAATTCTTGCATTATACATCAAACCATAACTGAACCAAATAACAAGCGAGACAAAGTGTGCGACATATCATTGTGAAGCAACATTGACAAAAACTTACCCCTTGTAAGTGCTAAAATCCACATCCTGGCAGTGTTCAAAGGACGAAGACAGGGGGAAAACAAGGGTCCTGAGCACAGCAGGAATGCATATTGTCAAATTACTGACTACTTAAAGCATCTTTGACAAAGAAAAAATCAGGAGGAATAATATACAAGTAACACAGAAACAAACCTTTTCATCACTGCAGAATGTACTTGCAGAAGCAATTGATTCCATAGCTAATACAGCTTTTCGGAGAAGGAAATGCCACAATAAAAGAATCATTCTTCCAGGCATGAACAGTTTCAAATCACATACGTATGAAGGATCCATGCAGGTCCATATGCCTACAGTCCATAACATGCAATCAGTATTGCTGTGATGAACTTGAAGACATATGGATCGGCATGATTCCGGCATTGGCATGTGATGTTGACTGATTTTACCCTTGCGTTATTTCCAGCTTACCTGCAAAATACATAACAAATAAGTTAGCATTTGTGGCTCAATAGCCTTCAGAAGAAAAAGCAACAAAGCCATAAAACAATTATAAAAATTGTACCTTCATGGCTTGAGAGATGGTAACTAAACAAAGCCAAATCAAAACCAATCATCACTCCTGTAAACCAGACAAAACTCAACGTCAATTAGAGAGAGAGTAACAAAATGTATCCATCGCCAAAAAAACTCATGAAACTGAATACTTAAACTCACCTGATAGTCTACATCCTCAAACTTCTTAATGACTAAAGACCAAGTATAAAGGCAGTATTTTACCTTCTCAAAAATTGTTGTTACTGAACTAGTAGTGTCGCTGAATGCTCGTGCATTTCTCTCCACCCAGATGCACCACATAATCACTGCAGGGATGTAATTCCAGACTATATTGCACTCCTGGTTAATGAATTTAATGTTAGTTACATTTTAGAATCACACCAACAACAAGATTAATCTAAACACACCAACATCAGGAGGAATAATGTACAAGTAACATAGAAGTTATTTCCAGCTTACCTGCAAAATACATAAGACATAAGTTAGCATTTGTGGCTCAATAGCCTCAAAATGTATGATCACAATAAGGTTACACACCTTCCCCCTCCTCCTTTATCCGGGCTTGGGACCGGCAATGCATGTGCATTGGCGGAGTTAGAAAGGGGTTTACTTTAAAACATAAAATATATATATAGATAGATATAGGCAACAACAAAATATACATTACAGACAAATTAGACTGATGCATAGTCAGTCTAATCTTCCTACAGTAACAAAAACCAAAAAGTGATCTGTAGGACTCGCCTGAAGCCAAAAAACAAAACTATGTAGAAGTCGCCTTTGTGTGTAGTTACCAAAAAACCAAATGAGCTGTCTTTGTACTAAGTGAGCTGTTAATCAAAAAACAAAACAAAACAGCTGATGTATTTACCATGTCTTTGTACTAAGTGAGCTGTTAATCAAAAAACCAAAATACCTCCTAGCCCGATAGTAACCTTAACTGTTAAGCAGACCCACCAACCTATCTTCAGCCCATATCAACCAAGTAGGAAGTGATAGTTGACTCAAGACGACATAACCATCTCCTTGAGGGGCATCCCAGACCAATGCCTTCTGGTCATAAACTTGCTCGATGTAGACCTTCCTCTCATTCGGCTTCACTTTTCTACCATGGACAGTTACACCAGCGACTATAGAACCCAATGCGACAACCTTACCTACATTGTCGAGTAACTGCACTGGTTGGCCAACGTTGAGCGTACAAGGTGCACTGTCCTCGGTCTCCATTACACGACTATGAACACCAGCAGGATAGGTAGTAGACCCTTTCTCTGGGCTAGGAGTGCTAATCGGTCCTTGTGCAGCTGCATTAGCAATCATCATCTGTATTACCGCCTGCAAACAACAACAAATGAGCAACACTACGAAATCGGGTTACCTTTAACTAAAGTAGACTGAACTTCAGAATTGAACACTTACATAGACTTTACCACCCAACATCCCAAGAAGAGTTTGAAATGAAGCCATCTTACCAACCACAGTACCCATTGTACTTTCAATTGCTTGCATTCTTTCCTCATGATCGGTATCTCTATTTTGAAGAGCAGCAGACGCTACTGCCGCCACTCACATTGCTTCTTCGACATAGTGGATGAGTAGCCACGAATTATATCTTTTCGCTTACATGGAAACACCTCTTCCAGTTCGGGTGAAACCAAATGATCATCACTGCTTAATCCTTTTCCCTTGTTCTTCTCTTTAGCTTCTAACACTTTCTTCTACATTTTCATAAGAGAAATGCCGCTTGTTAGCATCGACAACAAATATTACAGCAGAAAAATAAGACTTATTATGAGAAACAAAGTGCGCTTACATGTGCCTCGATTGCACTGGGATGCACAGACCCATCTGGTCGTTGGTGTCCCAGCAACCACTTGTCTGTTGTGGCTTTGGGTACAACTTTGACATTCGATTCTTCGTCCTAACGCGGCAATTTGCATCAAATTAAAACAGAGCATACTAACCATTAAAACAGAGCACAGTAACTACTAACAGAGCTTATACTTACTAGTTTATATTGCTTGTTGCTGTAAGAGCATCGCCCAAGTGTATGGCGGATCGTTTGCATACTGCGATATTCAGCATTCTTTTCACATCTTTCAATCTGCTTAGGGTTTCTCTCAAGCTCAACGAATTCCTCCCAAATATGTTTATCCATCCCATCCGGAACTCTCAGTTTTGCAGCTTCCCATTCTTCAGGAGTGAGCTCAATTGGGCGTCTTCCACGTAGTACCTCCTCCACCTCGTCCTCACCAGCTACTCCAGATATCTTCTTGGGTTTCTTTCGGCGATTTTCTCCCACAATGACACTCCTTAAGTCATACTTGTATCTCCGAAACAGTGGTGGAAATCCTGTTTCTATAATTGAACGTACATGATTCACCGGAAACTCAAATTCTAGCTGTACAAGATACATATTAATGACAACATAAGTACAACACCTCACTGGTTGGGAAATCACACAAATCACAATAAGTACAACATGAGTGAACATACCATCAAATAATGCCAAAGATCATCTTTGAAGCTATCCGGCACGTTCCTCCAGTCTTCTATGTTAATAGGAATATGACGCCGTATGATATCTCCTGCCCTGGTGGAGAATTTGTTAGTATTAGGATCCTGTGGCTTGCCAGTAAGGCTGAGCCCGACCTTAATCTTTGGTTTTGCTGTAGAAGCGCAACTCCCGTCGTTCTGCGAAGTTGTAGCTCGAGAACTCGTGCTTTGATGAAGTTCCATTGTACTGCAAAATAAAAGGAGAAAGATTAGTAAAAACAATATTTATGCTTTGCTGCTGTTCAAACATCACATGACTAAAATCACACAAATCACAAAAATAACCAATAAGCATGAGTTCAAACAACACAAGACGGAATCCGAGTGCTCAAAAAGACTATAATAATGGTAACTAACAAGCACAATCAATACAACATTAAGCCCAGTTCAAAGATGCTCTAATATGATAACCAAATAAAAGTTCAAAGCACAAGCCACAGATGTCAGTTACGGCGCAGTTCTAGCAAATCTCTCAAATGGGGTTCATCCTCCAAAATCGATTGGAATTCTCCGAACTGCGGCTTCAGTAAGTCATCGGCTTCTACGGTTAGACGCTTCTTTGAGCGAAGCACGACAGACCAATCAGGATCCTTTAAATATGTTGAATAGAAGACTTGAGATGCCTCAAAGTCGAGTATCGCAGGTTTATCAAAGTAACTCTGAGAACTCCTGAAGTTTTTCAAGTTAACCAGTACAAGGATCCCATCATCACTGAATTTACAACCACGACTCCTTTTCTCCACCTTCACCCAATCACAATAAAATACCACCTCTTTAAGTAGTCAAGCTCCAATATCTGATTTACCACACCATACCACTTGGTCACATCCTCAACGGAGTTTTTATCTTTACGACTTGCCACATATGTTGTTGTTGCTTCCATGCAAACACCGCTATCTTGTGTAACGCGATTTAGCTCATGGGACTTGGGTACAAAGGTAAAACCATTAACCCGATACTTGTTATAATCTTTCGCTCCAACAGGACCTTTTACGTAACGCCACAATTTGGAGTTCATCTTTCCTTCTTGAACCAACTGCAAGCAATACAGTAGTTGTCAGTTTCAAGGCAAATAATCAACGATTTTATGCCAACAAGGATATTACAATATACACTAAAGCAGAAACTCAAGTATAACAAAGATAACAAATAATCATAGCATGTTTACTTTAGTTCTAGCATATTTACCTTTCTATACAACCACGCTATGAAATTTGTTTGTCGTTCTACTTCGCTGCCGGTGCTAGATATCCCATTCCCATTTGTATTCAGTGAAATTTCCTCACAGTATTCACTGCAAACCAGTTAGATGTGAGGGCAGTTAGTACCAACATAAGAAGTAATAATCATAAATTAACTCTCAAATACAAGTAGTACTCACGCATAGTAGTCTGCAAGACCTTCTACTTCACGGCGAAACAACACCCATCTAGTTATTTGGCATAACTGCACACTAGAAAGAGTAACACTCTTATCTCCATATCCCAAAGGGCCTTCATCGCTATACTCAGAATCACCATCTAAGAACGCTTCTCGCGTAGCTCTGTGATTGCCATCCTTTGCATTTGCCACATGTTCCATTGCATAAACTACTCCTTCAGCTACAAGTTGTGATTCCTTAATAACACCTTCCACGAATCGATTGTTGGTCGGAAGGTTCTTATAATACTTCATTGACCTGCATAAAAACATAGTTGTAAGATATTATATCATAAATGAATGGAATGAAGGTAAACAACAAAGTCTAAAGTATTACCGTTCAAGAGGATACATCCATCGGTATCTAACTGGTCCGCAAGTTAGAGCTTCATCAGCAAGATGAACAACAAGATGGATGCTGATAACGAAGAAAGATGGTGGAAAATATTTTTCAAGGACACACATAGCCTCGGCGACCATGAATTTGGCATCTTGAAGTTCACTTTTAATAAGAACCTTTGAGCACAAGATTCTAAAGAACAAACTGATCTGTTGAAGAGCCCTGCGGAGGTCTGGGTAGCGTGGGAAAGCATGTTGAATCAGCACCGGCAGCAAAGTCCCCATAATGATATGATAATCATGAGACTTCAAACAATGCAAACCAGGAGGGTCAATTGTGACATTGTTTCCAAGATTTGAACAAAATCCGGTCGGAAACTTGATGTTCTTCAGTATCAGTAAAAAGTTTCTTCTCTCCTGCGGATTCAAAGCATAAGGAGCATGAGGCAATACACTTTTTCCTGTTTCAGAATTTCTAGTGATCCACTGCTCTTTTTGAATATTCAGTTCCCTCATATCTTCTCTTGCACATATACTATCTTTGGATTTTTCTTTATATCGAGAACTGCATCTACTAGATGCTCAATAAAGTTCTTCTCACAGTGCATCACATCGAGGCAATGGCGATAAGAATTGGAGACCCATGATGGAATATCGAACAACTTCGGCCTCTTATAAAATGCTTTAGTTGTTGC
>JAJJMA010294022.1:0-10734 GCA_023529015.1 Papaver nudicaule
GTGTTCCATCTAACGATCCTCAATGAGTCAATAAGATAAGATTATCTCTGGTCTGTTGGATTCCTATCTTGAAGTGTTTTAGAGCCAACAAAACACTTGGCAGATAAATCTAAAAAGGAATTTCAATTGAGATTAATCTGTATTACTTGGTTGGCAAGTTTAGGGTTTCCTTAACTTGTGGGACAAGTAATTGATTGCTTAATTCCAAAGCAACCTATCTTATTGAGTGCTATAAATAGAGGTGTCTAAGGACAAATACCGCAAGCATCAAGCACACGTGAAGGTCCTCAGGGAAGTAGCGTAAACTCTTTTCACTTCGGTGAAAGCTTGTTGTGGTATAGTCATCCTCTATAGGTTGCAGCTCCTCTGGGAACTCCCTACGACTATCAAGACTTCCTTTGAGAGTTGGGAAGCACAGGTAGATTGATCCCTCAGCGGTTGATCAGAATCACCTGTAACCTTAGTAACCTATCTTAGTTCTTGTCTATTCCAAAGTCTGTCTCTTCTGCTATACGGCTATTCAAGAACTAGTTAAGTTACGTAAAGGTTTGAAAGGTAGCAACGCACGGCTGCACTCGGTGTTGTAAGACCTAGTTGGCTCCAGTTATACAAGTTCCTTAAGTGGTTCTTCATCTATAACTGAGGTAGATACAGATTGGGCGTTGCAAGGTGCATGTCAGCCCTGATTTGTTAAGTAGATTTCCGTATGACCTGGATTTGACAATCCGAAGGAAGTCATCTTATTTATGGTAAACTGATAGAGGACAGTTACACCATAAGTCAACAGTTTTGGTTTAAAACCCAGTATTGCTGACAAAAGCCTTTGGCATCGGTCAAAGCAACTCCTAGGCCTGTAAAGGACGTCAGCTAGGGGAATCAAGTGCGTGACGATCTGTGGGGGATCCAGAGACGTAAGGAAGGCGACAGTAGCCAATTCGCTTGGAGGGCTTGAGTTGGTCTCTGCTACATCCCAGACCGAAGTCTTATAGTAGGCTAGAGTTTGTAGTCAGTTTGTACTGGGCGGTGTTCAAAACTGGACGAGGTCCCGAGGTTTTTCTGCAAGGCAGTTTCCTCGTTAAAAAACGTTTGGTGTCTTGTGTGCTTTTCCCTTTCCGCATTATAACTCTGATTTATAATTAAAGCACCAAGTAGTACGTTATTACCTAACTGTTGAGATTACTCCAGTTAGAGGTTTGGATATTGATTTTTGAGATCGTCCAAACTCTTTACCATAAGACTCACAAGCCAAAACGAAAAGTTGGTAGTATTTCAGTACCCCTTCTTTTTCACATATTTGATAGGGAAACCAAAATTTCAGGAAGAGAGGGATGATTTTCGAGGGGGGAAAAGAAGACTCAGAGTGGAGATTTGAGAGGGAAACGAAATTTGAGATCTAACTTTGAGCTCCAACTTTCGGATAAGAGAGGAGAGTTCAATAATAGATGAGACATTTGCTTTTCACTTCGATTAATGAGCCGAAAACACGGAAAAAATATCTGGTCAACTATGTCAAGTCAATTTAAATTTGTGGTCAACGGCATAAGTGGGTGGGTTTTAAGCCATGGGACAACAATCTAAAAATCATGGCATTTTATGCTAGTTGAACATAATTACTATGAATCTAAGCTTGCAGGATCACTGATCCTATCCATTTATGAAAAATTCAAGGAAGAATCCTTGTAGAACCTTAGAAGAACCAACTTTGGGCAAGTTTGAGTTACAATCTTCCTCTGAACTCCAAACCACTCACTAAAATAGTAATGTTTTTGAGACGGTTTTGTTGTTTCCGTAGAAAATTGTAATATAGGTGAGACGGTTTTTTTTATTCCGTGGAAAATACTAATGTAGCCGAGACGGTTTTGTTGTTTCCGTCGAAAATAATGATATTTCTGAGACGGTTTTGTTTTTTCCGTAGAAAAATAGTTTTGTATTTGAGAATCTTCCTCTGAACTCCAAACCACTCCCTAATTTGCCATACTCTGAGACAGGTTCTTCCAGAGTAGCACTGATCCTATCCAAAAATTGCAAATTCAAGGTGGAATCCTTGTAGAACCATAAAAGAACCTATTTTGGGCAAGTGAGAGTTACAATCTTCCTCTGAACTCCATTTAAAATCCCTAATGGCAGTGGAAAATAGTAAGGTATGTGACGGTTTTGTTGTTTTCGTTGAAAAAAGTGATGTATGAGACGGTTTTGTTGTTTCCTTAGAATAGTGATGTATCTGGTTAGAATAAACAACTTTATTGGTCCAACACGTGGCCAATAAAATTGGGAATAGTCGCTAGATATTTTCAGTTTTCCATCAATCTCTCCCAACTTTCTAATTTTTCCAATTGGAGGCTAGGGTTCCTTGGAGACGCATCTGGGAGCTAGGGTTCCTTCATTTCGAGGTGAATCTAGGGGTTACTTCAGTAATTTCAAGTTTCTGATATAGGGATTTGTTTGATATTGTTGTTTGGAGATTTGTTTGATATTTTTCTGATTTATGTTAACTAAGAACTGGTTTGTTCAAATTGAAATTTGGTTGATCCTCAACTTTGTGTAGAGATAAATATAGGTACGTCGAATATGGGTTCGTTAAGACTTAAATTTATGGATGATTACATGATTTAGGTTTGAATTAATTTGTCTACTAAGATTGTTTCTATGAATTTGTTGTAGGACGGTGTTGTCGCGCGTAAAAAAAATGCAAAAGAAACGAAAGTTGAAGTTCCTTAAAGACCTCAAAGATGGAGAGAAGATCCAAGTTGAGACGCTGATGGGAAGACCTTGCAAAAAGGGCGCAGAACAACTGGCTAAGTATGTTCGATATCTAGCTGTAGATGGCAATGTATTGCCATTATCAGTGTTTCACTGGTCGCGTATGCCTGGACGAAAAACTGGGCAACCAATACGAAAAATCAAGGTAATTGTGTGCCATTATTACTTAAAGAGTTGTTGTACAGTGAATTTTCTTTATCTCAAAAATTGTAATCTGCCCTTTTTATGTCAGCGTAAATTCAGCTTTTCGGAGGACGTTGATGTTGATAAACTACTTAGTAACAAACTGAATGAAACATGGAGGGATCACAAGTCCAAGATGAAAAAGAAAGGATTCGACAAGGAAAAAACTCTGGAAGAAAATCTTGCAAACCGACCTAAGCAAGTTTTCAAGAGTCAATGGAAAGCGTTGGTTGAACTGTGTAGCCAGGAGGACAACCAAGTAAGTTGCTTCATTGGTTTTTCTTAGTTTTGATTTTTGAATTACTAGAGACCCTATGTGTGGCTACTTCCACTTTATTATATTCTCATGGGAATGTGTTTTGTTCGATTCTTTGTCACAGATTAAAGCTGCTAAGAATGTACAGAACATATTGAAACAAAAAGTAAAGCACACCTGTGGTCGTAAGCCACACATAGAAAAAGCAAGAGAGGTAAAGCATATGCCCAGCACTAAGATTATTTATGATGATTTGTTATATATCTTGTATGTACAATATTGTCTACTCAACACTCTTTTTACAGTTGCAAGATAAACTAGGAAGATTCCCTGAGCTGCTTGAAATATTTGAGGAGACCCATCTAAAGAAACAAAAAACATCGGATGGATCAGAAGTTCGAGTTATGGAACCCGTGGCAGCTGAACTACACGTATACTTTTATGACTGTATACTTTCTTTTCTGCATTTAAATTTGAAAAGTGGTTATCAAAGTTGATGCTTACATCAATTTTGAACATGAACTATGTATAGGGCCGAATGGTGGAATACCAAACCTGGCTAGCCAACCTGAAAGTGGAGTAGTTATCTCTGGGCCTAATGATTCAGTTGCAGCTGTGATGGGAGCTGATAAAAAGGGTCGTGTTCGATGTCTTGGAAACTTTGTCAAGCCAAAAGAATTCTGGGGTGGTCAGCCTGAACCCAGTTGGGCTGCAAAGTTAAAAACCGAGAACGAGAACCTTAGACGTGAGCTTGCAGAGAGGGATAAACGGATTCGAGATCTGGAGAACCTTAGACGTGAGCTTGCAGAGAAGGATAAACGGATTCGAGATCTCGAGTTTCTAGTTGATCATCCTTCAATGAAATGTTTGGGGCTACATATACATGATAGTTTTCTTTCTTAGTGAATGGGTAAAAATGAATACTTTTGGTAATTTTCAACTTATTCACTGAATATTGTCTCTTCTGTGATTGGCTTGTAGGGAATTGTTCAACTTATCCAGACTCATTACTCGAACAGCAGAACACTTGTGGTATTGTCTCGTTTATCTTCTTGTGTTCATTTACTGTGTTCTGTTTTTTGTTTGTCATTTTTATCACCTAGTTATTTGCATAAGTTCGATTGGTTATATTGGCTGTAGCTTTAATATTTGATGATATCCAGATTGTTATGTGAATCTGAGTTAAAAATGTGAAAATAGAGCTTGTCAATAATATGTTCAATTTTCCATATTTGCAGTTTGACTGGGTGGTGCGGGCTGGAGAACAGGAGAGGTCAAATGAAACTGAAGCACCAAATGACACTGAAGCACCAAATGACTCTGAAGCACCAGCAGACAAGGATCAAGTGACTTCTGACAATCAAGGATGATTTAACTTTTGGTGTAATTACATGGCAGTCTTGTTTATATAATGTTAATGCACAAGTTCTAAAGGATTTGACAATTTTTGGGTTTTTTAAATGTACCGGATGTTGAACAAAGTAGGAATGTTTAATCTAATTTCTGTTCACTTCTGTGATCAGTATTCAACTGTACTGAACTTGCATTGATAAATCTTACATCCCAAAATAAACCAAAAACCACAATTGTACTGACTTATACATTTTACTGATAATTCTTACATCCCAAAAACATATGAACTTAAACAAGGAACTAAAAACATGACTATATCAGAAACTTAAATTGAAATATTCAATCAGAAACAAGGTCAATCATCTCAATGTCAGCATTTGCAGCAGCAGCAACACCAGCATTTGCATCAGCAACAATATAAGCAGCAGCAACACCAGCATTTGCACCAGCAACAATATTAGCAGCAGCAACACCAACATTTGCACCAGCAACAATGTATGGACCCCCTTCTTTCCTAACTTGTATTTTCCAGGAATCCCCATCTTCAAATTCAACATTCTCTTCACTCTCATCAGTCGGATTCTCTTCATCCACTTCTTCAAATTCAGGTTGATTTGAACCTTCACCCCTCTCCATTGTTGGTATTCTAACCGTCGGCAATTGTTGGTAATCTAACTGCCGGCAACTGTTGGTATTCTAACCGCCGGAAACTGTTGGTATTCTAACCGCCGGCAACTGTTGGTATTCTGACCTAATTTGTGCATTTTGCTAAAAATTACTAGAAAATAAAACTGACCCATGACCCATGCTTGGACATAGGAAAACACAGAAAAAGAAGAATAGACCAGCCTAGACCAGCCTAGACTCATGCTTGGACATAGGAAACGACCAGAGTAGACCAGCCTTCCTAGCCACAGCTACATGATAGGATTAGGTAATGACTAATAATAAATGTTGCTAATGATTGTGCTGGAAAAGCGTGGGAGGAGGAGTGTTCTCAAGAGAGAAAAATGGACATAGGGAAATGGAAATGGAGATGACTTTGATCAGAGTTGTGTCTGAAAAGGAACCGTTTTCATTGGAAATAACCACCGGCAGTAAATGTGTATAAATAGACGCGTTAATCTTAGATAAGAGGAGATTTGCAAAGGTATACCAAAATATAGAGTAATTAGAGAAATTATAGAGACAAGTGAGAAACCAAAATGGCTGATCAGAACAACAACAATGGTGCAAACAATGTTGATCAGAACAACAACAATGATGCAAACAATGCTGAAGATTATGTATACTTTCAGTTCGTGAAAGAACTTGCTCTCGGATTGTCGCTGATTTCAATGGAAAACTTGGTGAATGAATTGAAAAGTCAAATCAAGATAAAGAAAGCGAGAGAGGAATTTCTTCAGTTGATGGCTGATCATACTCCTGAATTTGATCTATGGTTAAGCCAGAGGGAGGCAAGGAAAATCAGAAAGATGGGTGGTGATGATCATTATGGGAGGAGAAGTGAAACTGAAGAAGAAAGTGAAGAAGAGGAGAATCAAGGTCAAGTAGCAATGGAAGAAAGTGAAGAGGATACAACATCTGAAGATGAAAGAGATCGTCAGAAAGAAAGGGAGAGACTTTTCCGTCTGTATTGGAAGGAGAAAACCCAATACCCTGCGATTTTTGCTAGAACCATGCTTGAACCCTTATCTGATGAGAAGCAGGAATCTGAGGCGTCTGAAGAGTTGGAGGATGAGGATGCAGAGGAAAATGAAGAAGAAGATGATGAAAGAAAAGGCTATGGGACTTCTGCTTCTAGTGCTGATGATGATATTGATCCTGAGGACTATTACCACATGATGGGAGATGACTCAGATCATGGTGCCGAGGATAATGACTAAATTCCCTCGTTGCAGACCATATCTGTAAATCTTCATCAATTTTGTTATCTTCGAGAGAGGTTTCAATTTATTGAAGCTTGAAGAAAAATCCTCTCGAAGACGGCTAATTAGGTAGTAGTAGTAGTCTTTGTCTCTTCTTGTCTGCTCAGGTTGTTATTTATCGGTTTTAAGTGTTGATGTTTTTTGGTGGTTGGTGGTTTTGGGGAAAGTTCAGGTGTTATGTTGGTGGAGTTTGGGAAAAGTTCAGGTTGTTTTGGGGATTTTGGGCTATGATGCGAAGTAGCCCTTGTTAACTGGTTGTAAATGATGAATATGAATATCTTTAATGGATCTATTTTGTTAATGTAATGAATATGAATATCTTTGTTTTTTGTTTTAATGATTGAAAGTGGGGATGAAAGTCTGAATGATTAACAAACAAAAGATTGAAAGTATTAAATATGATTTTCACTGATAAGAATTGAAGAAAGAGTGAGTGATTTTCAGAGAAGGAAATGATGATTTTATGAACACTAGCACTAGGCAATGTTATGTACTCTATGGGACTCCTGCTTCAAGTGCCAAATTACATGGAGCCAAAATTCTAGAGCCAGAATTCTGGTTGAAGAATTTCAAACAACCAATAAACAGATGGAATGTAGGTAGATTTCTCATAGGGTTGTTGAGTTTATAGACACTAGCACTAGGCAATGTAATGTAGTCTGGTGGTAAATGAGATTCTGTCCTATAATATGTCCTAGACAAAGTTCATCAACCTAATGTGTAAACTTTTCAGCGTAACATTCTCAAACCAGAGTACAATATATGGACTAACCACACCTACAATCACATGGAAATACAGACTACCATGAACTTAAAACACATCTACATTTCTAATGACAATCAACAAACACAAAAATCAGACAAATCAACAAAAATCCTACAACAGCAAACAGATCTGAGAGATTCAGACCTTCAATACTCATAACCAGAAATTTAATCATTGACACTCAATGGTTTCGACTATAGATGTTTTAAATTTCCAATTCAAAGGGATACAAGTGAAATACCTTAACCAATAGAGCATCGTCAGATCCAAAATTTGAAATCAGTTTCAATCCTTCTATAAGAAATCGACTAAACTCAAACCAGTTTCCAAATCGATATTTCATAGAAGATTTGATTGATTCAATGATGTTGATGAAGTTCCCGCACGCTAAATCTCACTGTGCTCGACGAATTTGCCGGTCAAAATCGACGTCGGCAGGGAAAGAAACTGGTGATAGAAAAGAATCATGTGGAGAAAAAGAAACCAGCGAGAGAAATGAGTGGATGTGGCAGCTTAAGTTGTTGGTGTTGGACAAACAGCTAAGCTAATTCAAAAATAATAAATGGTTTCATAATTTCAGTTGATTTTCTTTTATTTTCTTTTAGGTTTTCTTATTTTCGGATCTGTGGTATTAAGTTAATCCGTTGAAATAAAAATATGGTTCTGTTACGATGCTGGGGTTGAAATTTCATCAGCCCAAAAGTGGGGCGGGGAAAAGAAAAGTCAAGGCTAACTTAGGAAGTGCACCCAAATATTGAGGGTAGGCGGGTAATTGCACCAACAAAAACACGGAGCACTGTAACAGATCGCATTTTCAGTAACCATTGACGACTTTACGAGCTTCCCAACAGCGTATGCGCGTTCCTGAAATGCAAACCGTGACTAATGCTGTTGTTGGTAAAAACTGGATTTCGTGTAATGAAAGTGGCATCTAAGATTTGGAGATGTTTGTTGCCTTCTAATTGTACTTGGCCTTTTCCAAAATCTATCTATGATCTTGCCCACTGCTGGTATGCATATAGACTTTCAGTTTCTGGGAAGACAATATGGCCCCTCATTCCAGCAGCAATAACTTGGGTGATTTGGTGAGAAAGAAATGCAAGAATCTTTGAAAGAAACACTCTTTCAAAACAGATGAGGAGTTGGAAACAAATGCTAAGGCTATGGTGCTTGCTTGGGCAAATGCACATGAACAAAGAGTTCATATGTACTTCACAAGCATAGTGTTTAATTGGGAAACACTTTTTGCTTTATTTTGGCTTTATTTTGTTTTTGTAGCTGCTAGTGCTTGTTGCTTTTGTACATTCATTTTCTTCTAATACAAGAATAGGAAAAACTCTAGGTACCTAGTTAGACCGCACATCCATGCTGCATAACAATTTGTGGGTTTTGAAAAATATCAAGCGAGGTTAAATATATAATTTACTGAAGGAAAGAAAATTAATAAACGAATGAACCATATGGCTGAGAGAGGGATATGAAAACGAGGACCACGTGAGTTTGTATTGTGTGCTTTCATATCCTCCTTTTGCCTTTCATAGTTTTCAATTATTCGATTTCTATTTAGTTACCATGAAAATCTTAGCATGGAATATGCAAGGACTAGGTAATAAACACACTAGGAATCATATTAAGGATTGTATTCAGAAATATAGCCCTGACCTCATTTCTCTCTGAGAGACTAAACAACACGACCATAATGATTATAAAATGCTTAAAAATATGAACTATCCTAACTTATGGTGCTATAACAATATGCTTAAAGTCGGTGGCATTGTGGCTTGAAAGATGATTTTAAAATCGAGCTCATGCATCATACTGATTATATGGTCAATTTTATTGTGCATGTTGGTCCTGCTAATGCTGAATGGGTTTTAACCTGCATGTATAGCTCTTGTTATCCCCAGGAAAGACAAAAGCAATGGGAAGTGATTAATGAAATGTGTGAACATATGAATCTCCCATGGGTTATTATTGGGATCTCAATGTTACTCTTAGTAAACATGATAAACATTTCCACCCACTCTCATCCAATTAGTAATATTATTCACCAAACTATAAATAGATTTGGTCCGCAAGAACTTGTTTTTACAGGAAACCCTTTTACTTGGACCAATCAACGACAATCTCATAGTTTGGTAAAACTAGATTGGATACAACATTAGCAAAAAATGATTGGATAGAGCTATTTCCTATAATGAAATGGTTAATAACCTTATTCCAATAAGTTCTGATTACTCACCGATTTTATTGCATATTGAACCATCAGTTGTAAGTTCTTATAAGCATTTTAGAGTGTATGAGGTGTGGACTGAGCATAAAAATTTCTTACCAACAGTGCAAGCTCAGTGGCAACTTAAACACCCTGGTTCACCATCTTTTCAATTAGCAAATAAACTTAAAGATACAAAGGTTAATCTTAACAATTGGAGGAAGAAAGAATTTTCCAATGTAGATGCATATATCAATTATGTGCAGCAGAAACTAGAACAAGAAAAAAGAAAACAGACGAAAGATGTAAGGGTTCAAGCTCTATAAAAAGAATTCCAACATTGGTATGAAGTGAAGGCAAAAAATTTATACCAGAAATCCAGAGATAAAATTTTGAAGAGACAAGATCAAAATACCAGAGTTTTTCATTCAAGGGCTAATTTCCGAAGAAGACAAAACCAACTTGATTCACTCAAAGATGAGCAGGGTAATTGGCATAGTACAAGAGCAGAATCCAACTAGTTTTTTTACGCTTTCAGCGCAATTACAACCACATCTCATCCAAATCTTGATTCTGACATTTTCAACCTTATTGAACCATGCATCACAAAAAAAGATAATTTGCAGTTGACTAAAATTCTTTCTATTCAAGAAGTTAGGGAGGTGGTGTTTCAAATTAATGCTTGGGATTCATCGGGACATGACGGATTTCAAGCGGCTTTTACCAAAAGTGTTGGGAAGTAGTTGGTGAGGAATTACATCAATGATACAACATCTTTTCAGAACTGGCAACATGCTTAAGCATCTTAACCATACTTACCAAGTTCGTATTCCTAAGAAGAAATGTGTGGAAACAACGACAGATTTTCGACCACTCAGTGTATGCAATCTGACGTATAAAATCATCTCCAAGATGATTGCTAATAGGTTAAATAAGGTTTTACCCAAAATAATTTCTCTTTGAAAAGCAGCATACATACCAGGGAGGAATATTTTGGATAATATCGTTATTGCACATGTGCACATTTATTAAGCAGGGGTACCGAAATACAACCAACTTTTCGTTTGAGCTCGTGAGACTTATGGTCAGATCTGGACGATCTCAAAAATCAATATCCAGATCCGTTAACCTGAGTTTTGATCACAAAGATCAGTCCAACGTAAGACAGGGTCTTGGTAAATCCAATGGATGGATTGAGGACAACGATCAGGTTTATAATAACGTACTTCTTGTGTTTCCTTTAATTATATAATAATCAAAGAATATAATGTGGAAA
>JAJJMA010294032.1:0-14796 GCA_023529015.1 Papaver nudicaule
GTGCTTGGATGTAACTGGTGTTTCTCCGCTCACGGGTAATGGAGTACGTGCTTTTCTGCCAGGGCAGGCTATTGCTAACGCGGTGGATAAGAAGAAGGTTAAATATCTTGATAAGTGTTCAGCTAATGGTTTTGGTCTTGGTGTTCTTGCTTTCACCACCCTGGGAGAGTTGGGTAGCGATACGATAAATTTTCTGAAAAGATTACGTAATTATATGGCTAGCCACGATTCGAATGTCAAAGTTGGAGATTTTCTCTTTCATAGATTAGGTATTGTCATTCAAAAAGGGATTGGGGCTCAGCTTGTTGTCAGGCTCCCATCCAATTCGTGTAAGCTTCTTTCAGTTGATGATAATTAATAAAAGATGAGTATTTTTCAAAAAAAAAAATAAAATAAAATAAAAAATAAAAAACTGGGAAGTCAACCAAGTCAATGCCACGTCATAGATGGGTTTGACGGTGGGTTTGACTTGGTGGGCTGAACAGAATTATTGTATAAGCAGACTGTGCATGTCCGATGATTACGATCCCAGTGGGCTGACTTAATAAAGATAAAGTTGGGTTGATATATCTTTTAGCCAGTTGTTGTATTCCTATTCCCTATGGCGGCAAGAAAAAAGTAGCAAAATAAAAGAAGCGGTATTGTGTACTTGAAATCGCTCCAAATTTGAATTTGAATTAATATTTTAAATCCCTACCAAAACAGATCCAGTGAGATTTTTGACTCCCTATATATACATTTCAAATCTGCTCCCCCATCTCTACTATTATAAAGCCAAGAGGCTAAATAAGGACTTTTTACAGAAATGACCATGCATAAAACATGAAAATCAAAATAATTTGAGGCTAAGTTGGTCTACTGGAAAATTTCAGTTACCAAGGACTCTCGAGATCGAGAACAATTTCAAAATTCAAATCGCAACACTATCGAGAATCGAAACCCTTTGTAAATTCAAACTGAACCCATTTCTCTCTCTCAACTAATGAACTCAGTAAGTTGGCGACCACTCTCCATAGATTATTCTCCTGTTCTCTTTGATGAAAAAATTCTTATTTTGGTTTTGATTTTGATTATAATTATTTTGATTTCGATTATTTGAATTCGTGTATGTTATACGTTAATGTATTATTTTTGCTTTGATTCTGTAGGTGAGAAGAAAGAAATTCCCAGATTTCTTTTAGGGTTTTCGGGAAGTAATTTCAAACTGGTAATTGTAATGGTAAAGATATCAGGGTTTTAAGCCTTCTTTTTTGGTTATTATAGTTGTGAAGCTTACAAAGAGACGATTTCATATTCTTATGCCTCTTTTGATTTTCTTGCTAATAGCCACTAATGTTTAGATTGTCTATTTGGATTGCAGTCAAGATTGAAATCCCTGTTTGATTTCTAATGGAGGAGCAAACCAGAAAAATCAATCAATTTTTTTTTCTATTTATTCTTTGACATTGCAGGTGATAATAGGTTGATTCCAAGATTGGGTTCTCTCTGATTAAATTTTTACTTATTTTTTTCTGATTTTTTTTGGCATGCATGTTTTAATTTGAAATTGACTCACCTTCTGTTCTACTGTAAGTGATTGGAGGTTGATCTGATTGGGTTGATTTTGTATGGCTATTTCTATGATTTCAGTGGTGTCAGTTCACCGTAACCGTAAGGATACCAATGGCAACAATTTACAGGAAGTCCTTCTTCATGCCAAGTTCAAGTCCATGTATAACTATGTTGGCAGATGGGAATGAGCAATTAGTATGCCGTTTTGTCCCTCCACTGTATGTTTGATTTCCCATCTTGATTCTATTTTACTAATTCTTTTTCAAATTTGTTGTCTCCTACAGATCCAAATGCAGTAGAATTGTTAGAAAGTGGTTGCTTCCCACATGGGACAACAGTTTGTTAGATGCTTGAGTGTTGCTTCTCTCATCTCCATGTCTGGGTCCTGACTGTTTGTATTTGTATGTTAATCTAATGCGATCATTCCAGCTTCACTTTCTAAGTTCCATTTTTGCACTTTCTTTATGTAAAAGTTGTAGGAAGGAGCTGGAAATAATAGTTGTGAACTCGAACGAATTAATTGGTTTATCGCATCTCAATACCAGCAGGTAATATAACATGTAACAGAGGTATGCATTCATTTTCTGCCATTGAAATAGCTCCACTACCGGGAATTGAGATGTTGGATCTTTGTTGGAAAAGCTAGATAGTAAATTTAGAGAACTAAGGTAAAGTTCTGGAGGTTGATTGTAGAAGAAAAACTGCATCAAGAGTTATTATATATTTGCTCTTCACATTGGTCATTGGGAGTAAGTATTTTGTTTGTCCCGTGCATTCGGTAGAAATGCGTTTAGCATTTGTTGCCAGTGCTGAGTTGTATAATTGTGTTGTGCATCAAGGGTCAGGTTTTGGTTTTTTGATTTGGTAGATAAATACAATAAAACAGAGATTAGAGATATCAGTTTGGTTAGGTGTCTGTAGATAAAGTTAGTATTGCTGAAATATGTTTTAGTAGATTCTATATACCAGTGTGAGATCAATTTTAACTGTAATCCACTACTTGGTTTTGCAGGTATCCTAATTGCAGGAATGATAAGGTATGTAAACGATTTGGTGCCTTATTGAATCAGTTTTTTATTTTTGATCTGCAGCACTTATTTATTGCATTATTGGCAGTTAATTAAAGTATCTTATCACCTACAGTTTGCTTGCTTATTTGTTCCACCAACTTTGTCCTGCTAACTCATTGATCAATGAGCACTTTTAATGTAGGAGTTATGATTACTGACTTGGTTTCAATGCTAATTGCCAGGTCTTACAGATTGTGTACATAGTACACAAGTTTGATTACAGACAAAAGTTGAAACAAGGAATTCTCAATTCAGAAGAACTGTTCATGCTAATGGATGAAGTGACCTCTGCATTTTTCTCAACTGTAGTGGCCCAATTTATCTCTCTTTCTCTTCGGCGATCAATGGTTAAGTAGAAAATGAACAACTTTTTTTTTCTCTCTGGGAAGTCATGCTAAATATGGTTGATGCAAGAAAGATTTCTCATTTAGCTTGAACCTAGCTACCCTTTGAAGGGTGTTTTTCCCCCTTCTTTTGTAACGGTGTGCATACTTTCTTTGTAATACATCCCAGTTTTTCTGATGAGAGGCTATTCCTCCTGGAACAAAAGGGAACAACTCATTTATGAGTGCTCATCGCAAATGACACGTGCAGCGCACGTGCACTTTACTAGTAGATAGAGAGAAAAAAACAAACAAAAAAACTGAAAGAAAAAAAAGAAGAAAAACCTTCCTTCCTCAGTCCTCACTCAAACAAAAAGTTACTAAAACCCTAACCCTAATCAAGAAATCATCCTTAACCCTAACAGTTTTTCATTTCATTTCTGATCAATCTTTTTTCACTCTATGTTGTTTCACCTTTGATGATTTTAAGAAGAATGGATAACAATAAAAGAGTAGTTAACTCAGATCCGTCTTCCGAGAACCCTAGATCTGATTCCAAGGTTTGTTTTATTTTTTTTATTTTTTTTAACCTTCATTTCTGTATTACTATCTGATTTTATCTAATTTTGTTATAGGTAGGAGAAGAGAAGCGAAAATTTGAGGTGAGCGCCGGAGATATAGGGGGAGAGAATATTGACCATGGTCATGATAGTAAGAGAATCAAACTGCGTGATATCGAGTCAATTTTACAATCAAAAGGTAAAATTTCTCCTCTTTGATTTTTTTCCAAACCCTAGATGGATGTTAGGGTTAGTTAGAATTGGAATTACATAGTTTATGAATTGTGATTTGGTCTTTTATTACTTTGCTCTAGGAAGTGGAACACATTGTCCGGATACTTCAATAAGCAAAAACCCTAAACACCAATCTCAATCTTGTCGAAAAGAAGAGGTATCCAAAATGAAGGAGATTCCAAAGTTTATTGATCTTACAATGGAAGAACCCGTGGTCGAAAAGCCAGCTTCCAAGAGTGTACTTCCACGTATAGATGGTAGCTGTAATAAGCAAATCAAAGATTTGGAAATTGAGTCTCTAGGTGTGGGAAATGTTTCTAAGGTTGTACCTAAAAATCCGTTTCATCCATACAATGTTCCTCATCAGCTGAAATCTAGGGAGGATTCTGAGTGTGGGAGTTCGACTGGTCCTATAGAGGAGAATGAATCACTTAGAAGGTGGAAAGAGATGAAGCAAAATGGGTTCCTCTCTTCGACGTCAACAACTGGACCTGTACCAATACCTCCTCCTAAGCGGCGTGTAAAGAAAACTACTAATAAAAGTATTAAAGCTACTGCTAGTGCTAGTGCTAGTACTGGTATGAAACCTACCAATGTGAAAAGTGTTCATATGAAAAGTGTTCCCATGAAAACTACTAAATGCACTAAAAGCAGTGATACGATGAAGAAAAAAATGGAGCTTGCAAAGAAAGAGGAGATTAACAGGTTTACCAAGGTTGCAGCTCCGAGTGGATTGCTTAATGGGTTGAATCCAGGGATTATAACTCATGTAAGAAACAGTAAGCAGGTGCACTCTATTATCGAAGCCTTGGTTAGGTCTGAACAAATTCAAAATAGTAGGAAGACTGCAGGGGCGGAATTAATGAGAGAAGCTAAGAACAGTAACAATCACACAGATAACCTTGGCAATTTTCAAGCTCTGGGAGTTCCAAGCTTTAGTCTTTCCGTGGAAGACGAACTTGCACATACCTTTAATGGAACTTCTAAGGATGCTATTTATGTCGCATATAGAAAGGTCTGCAGTGATACATCTGGCACCTCATGTTTCACCTCGGGTTCTGAAGACGACATACTTACAGTTAAGTTGTCTCCATCCATACCACCAGAACACAGAAGCCTGAACATTGAAGAGTCAGCAAGCAAAACAAGTATATCTTCTCTCTCCATAAAAGGTCAGCTTTCAACTGAAACACACTCTCCTTGCCTTTACACCAGTTTCTTTTCGTCAATTCAGGTTATTGATCAGTCTTAGATCGTAGTAGGTTAAAACTATTTATTGCATTTGGGTAGACATGTTGCATAGGGAAAGAAACTTTCAATTGAATGCGGAAGATAAATAAAGTAGACAATAAGAAAATTGAACGGTTACTCATTGAGCTAATTTGTGTTATGCCATTATCTTTCAGCTGCAACTGTGGCTTCTCAATGGTTGGAACTTCTTTATCAAGACTTTCGAGGGCGTCTTGCAGGTAATCATCATTGATTGGCTCTTCATCTTTTCTTCCAAATCCCCTTTGCATTTCACCAAGGATTAAAGAAACATGTTGTTCTATCCATAAACATTGTGATGTTTTTCCTTTTATGTGCAGCACTTGAGCGTAGTAAAAAGAGGCTTCAATCTGTAATTCAGATTGAACTACCTCTTTTGGTCTCAAGAGAGTTTCCAAATGAGCAAGAAAATAGCATTATATGTAGCCAATCATCGTCTACCAATGAACATCATAATGCTGGAGCCAGAGACATACATCGAGCTAGATGGTCTGGGGTTTTTGATCAGATGGAAAAACAACTCTACGAAGAGGGAAAACAGCTGGTGAGTTACTATTTTATTCTTAAGCAGAAAAGTGTTGAGTGTATGGTTACTGTGATATATTTACACAGATGGTCAAATGAGTTAGCTTTTTTTGACCCACTTGTGAACCTGAGTTAAATGGTTGGGATATACAGTTCTTAGTAAAATATCATTATGATAGGGGTCTGTTTTAAGTTCCATCAATAACATTGTAGAGTCTTCCCGTGCAACATTAGTTGGGGGTATACAGAAAAACTGGGGATATCTCAATTTTGTGAAGATGATGTAAGCAACTTCAAATACCGTATTTTTGATTTCATCTGTTATCATAAAAGTTTTATGATTGAACTTTAAGCTAAAACTTTCCAATTTGTTGAATCACCAAACTAGTCTTAGTTCTAATAGGCAATAAGTTCGGATTGTGTTGCTCTAGTTTAGCGTACTGTGTTTTCGAAGAATTTCTAACCATCTTCTTGCATCTCCGATTCAGGAACGCTGGTTGAATCAAGTAAAGGAGATGCAATTACATTGTGAGTGGGGTCTGCAATGTGTGAATTGGCATGACTTTCAGCTACAGAAATCAGAAGATGACTCCAGGTACATTACTGTTTCTTTTGACATGACACTAGTATTTCATTCACAGAAGCTGTTGCTCCTTAATATAGATAGGCTTTCTTTCCTTGTTGTTTAATGTGTCCAGATGAATCTAAATGTGATTGCTGAATTTCCTCTTCAATTGCTAAATGCAGGTTAAGAAAAGGATCGAAACCAGATAAAGAGTTATCTGTTATGGCAGCCGCAGCTTCCATTTACTCAACATGCAACTTAGTCATGGCCAAGGGAAATGCGTTCTGTTGTTAAGCTAGTACCTATCACCTTTTTGTTCTGTTCTTTTCTGAACAATCATCCTTAAATCATCAATCTGTTCATGTTGTATTCTTAAATAATTTGGCACTTCATATCTACAGTGGAACACTTTTTTTTTGCTCCTCTTCTATAATCAAGTCAATACTCCGTCCCAGGAAAATATTGTACAAGTTTTTTTTGAGTCAGTTCAAATGGTAAACGATTTTTAGTGTCAGTGTCTGAATTACCCATAATCCTTGAGGGGAGCAGTAGCCGATGGTTCAGTTTGTGCTTGTGCTGTCCGCTTTTCTTTGTCAGAATTAATGTGTAGACTATGCTGCTGATGTAACTGGTTTCAATTAATCTATCCATTTATTTTGTATCAAACAAAAATTCTGTGTAGATTGCAACTGTTTCAGGTAAATTTTTAATGCCGCTTACAGACCATGTCAGCACGGATTACAGCCAGATTTATTGAAATCTAAAGATACAGAACTTTGTGACCGCTTCATTCAACTTTGTGATTGCCATAAACCTTAATAATCCGTCAGCAACTGCCCACCCTAAGTTGAAGTCAGAAAATAGTACAAAACTACCTAAAAGAAAGCATGAATTGTTGCTAATTTTCTTACTGTATGCACCCATCCTGCAGCTAAAACATTATGTTCTAATTTCATAAACTGTTCACGTTCATTGTGCTGATCAAAAGTTCTAGTTTCTCCTGCAGGAATGAAGGTTTTCAGAGAATGGATGTTTTCAACTTGAGCATGTAGCTGATAATCCAAGTAGGGGCAATGCATATCATCTTCTTTATAACCTTTACCATCAATGGCGTTGCCCTGTGGGGTCCCAGTGGCGGAGCCAGGAATTCCGAAAGGGGGGCTAATTTTTTTGGCGTTTTTGGCTGCGGCTAACAATTTTCTTTCTAGTTTAGGTCCCTTTATAACTAGTTAGTATCCATTATAACAAGTAAACATGTATTATCTTGACCTCAACGATTTTCATCCATGTTTAGGCTATTTTTAGTATGGATATAGAAAATTAGAGAGTTATGATGCAAAAAAAATGAAAATTGGATGGACTAAAAAGTGTAAACACAAAGAGTTGTGGGCTAAACTTTAATATTAAATATGTAAATACAAAGTTATTACAAATGGGCTAAATTGTAAATACTTGGTGGACTAAAAATAAATTTTGAGAGAAGTAGTGGACTAATCTCATAAACCTAGTGGGCTAAATATGAAAATTATTTTGACAAAGGGGTGAATTTGCAAAATAGTGGAGTTTTATAGAATTTTTGGGAGGGGGGTCAACCCCTGGCTCCGCCCATGGGGGGGTCCTTTCATCTTAGCTTCAAAAATGCCACGACTTCGCAAACCACAGGAGGATGATCCTATCACCTCGAGATGTTTCGTTTGAAAATTGTAGAGTTTAAGACATTCTCCATCAAACGAAGATAAAAATACCTGATCAGAGACGCTCAGTATTCGAGTGAGAAAGCTTGCAGTAGTAGCAGCAGTAGTGTCAAAGTAACAACAGAAGGGACCTGGCAGTAAACCTAGCTCCTTAACTTGAACACTGAAACTTCCCCCCTTGATCCACACTTGCTTTTCCTTGTCCTTCATTATATACAGTTGAAACGTAAAACGACAACAGCAAAAACTAGTCTGGGTATTACAGCGAGGGCGGCCATGATGTATCTCGCTTCCCATTGCTTTTTTAAACAGTGCAACACAAGGATATCCTTTATATTCCAGAAGATGATGTTCAACCACTATATCAATCATTGTGGTCGCTGTCGTCGAGGGGGTTGGGATCAGATAACATTCGGCCGGGAGTCGAATGAATTGAATCTTCTCCCTGTGAGCAACATGCCAATCTTATCATTATAATGAAATTCATATTGATTATTATGGATTATTACCTCATCTTCTTCTACATCTCTATTGGTTATCCTCCAGAAAAGATCACCTCCACAAAGAGTGGCTGGTGTGCGAATATTTCCCCAAGGTTTTGTTACCATTCGACTTGGAAAAGGAGAACAACATGGTGGTGGGGAGATTTCAGCAACACTAGTAACTATGTTTCTCCATGATTCGGTACCCAACGTAAAGACCATGGTGATAAACTTCGTATTGTCTTTCGAAGCAAGTATAATCACAACCTTATACTCCTCCCATCAATGAATCAAAACCCAAACCATGACACAGATATTCACATTCCCCATTGTTGGGTTGAAAATAGACTGGCTGTTTTAGGGGCCGGCAGATTTGTTAGAGAAGCCGGATAATAAGACAAAATAGGGTTGTCCAATAGCTTTTTCTCAAAACCCCTTATTGAACATATTTTTTTAATTCCAAACTACCCCTTGAAGATCCAACCGAAAATTCAAAAATCCAACCGAAAATTCCAAAATCCAACCGAAAATTCCAACCGAAAATTTCAAAATCCAACCGAAAATTCCAAAATCCAACCGAAAATTCCAACCGAAAATTCCAAAATCCAACCGAAATTTTTAATCCAACCGAAATTTTTTTAAAATTCAGACGAAAAGTTTGTTAAATTATGAGATTCCTGCTGAAAATTCTCTATAGCAAAAGTTTTTTTAAAGGCAAATTTCGTCTGGATTTTGGACTATAACCCAGCCGAAAGTGCTGCCATTAACAGTTTCAGTTGGATATATATGGACGAAAAAACAAAATCTAGCGTACTCAATTTTCGTCTGCATTTTTCACATTTAACATTAATTTCGGCTACAATCATTGTGACACTATCTAAGAAACTAGTTTTCGTCTGCAAATTACGCATGCAAAACTGTAAACATCCAGACGAAAATCTGGAAAGCAAGCAAATTTCGGTTGGATTTTAGGGTTTAATCCAACCGAAAATCAATAGGGTAATTTAGACTTTTCAATATTTTTAGACACCCCTTATAACACCCCCTAGGATAGTATATTGTTTTCCGGCTTCTCTAACAATTCTGCCGGCCCCTAAAACAGCCGGTGAAACTAGGGGAGGGAAAGTGTTTCACCCCTAGCCGGGTTAATGACAACCATTAAACCCCGATTATTAGCAGGATCGGCAGGTTTACGCACTAGTGTGATACAAGCTAAACCATTACAATAACCCACTGGTTCACCTGTTTCTGGCAAGCTTACGCTCATAAACAATCTATATTTGTAATCATTCTCTAAGCTCAAAAAGCAAGCTTTTCTCGTATGACCTGACCATACATTAAAGACATCAAGGAATAGAATCAACTTACGATCTTTGCTATTAGCAAAGTGAGTCTTAGCAAATCGTGCATCACTAAAAATTGAATTGTACCATAACTTACTGACGCAGCTCCACTGAGATAGAATCCGAACTGGTAATCTGGTGAGAATGTTTTCAATTACCAATCCTCCGGAAGACGGATCAATGTCATCGATTTCTTAGACTGTTTCAGTGTTATTCTCCTTTAAAGTTCTCATCTTTTTCGACATCATCACTTATAACTTACAAACTGAAATAAAAATCTCAACTTTATGTCGCTGTAATAGATATAAATACGAGCTTTATAAATCAGAGATTGATGAAGAATTTTGGATTTTGGGTAATAATCAATGGTTCTAGTTAGTCAGCGATTCCCCGTATAAAAAGGGCAGAAGATCAAATTATAATAGACGACCAATAACTTATCAGCTATTCTTCAGCTCCATAAACAAGATTGGCTACAAGATGCTCAATTTTGGACTCTGAATATAAAAAAAAATATTATATTAAGATTCAAAGGGAGTTTCTTACAACATATGCAGCCCAAACAGGCTAACACTACCAACTATGCTAATATAAGTAGTACAACAGAGGAATACTTTTTGTCGGGTGAGCAGTGGATGCGCTGGATCAAAATTCACTCATATGCTGTAGACTTCCATCCACGACCCAGCATGGAGTAGCTGTATTCAAACTATGTTGGCAGATGGGATGACGACAACCCAGAGCAAAAAAACGATATTGTAACCTGACACTCTCTAAGTTGCCCACATACCTCACATTCCAAGTTCCAAAGAACCACCAAGTCTAGAGCCAGCTTGGAGTAGCTTTACTTGATACTGCGAGTGAGGATGGGTTGTCAGATACCCTGGCTAAAGAACGATATTGCAATTTGACACTCTCTGCGTTGTCCACAGTCTTTACCACATACCTGATAGAAGAAGCCACATATTAAACCAAAACAAAAACTAGTATTCTCACTTTAACTTTATTTTGAAATCAAATTAAACTAGTATTACTACTTCAGATTCAGAGAGAAGTCCAGGAATAAGCCTAAAAATAGCATGACCAAGACATTTTCTCTATTCAACCACTATCACAAAAAATGACTGGACTCCTTTTTATCATAGTCGACCAACACTATGTTCCTTGAATGGGTTGCATCAAAAAAGAAAAACTTCAGAACCCACACTATTTTCTGACTGTAACACATATGTTTCAACCAAAAATAGGATAAAACAAGCTGACACATATGTCATGCACAGATTAGAGAGAACTAACCATCCGTTCAAGCATTGAGTTGTTACAACAGCCTCGCGCCCAACAAAGCGTAATGGAACTCTCTTGTTCCCCTGCATTTTCTCCCGTTAGATTACCATTCTAAATGGTACGAGTAAAAAGTACCCATAGAGGCAAAGACTTCTCTATAAAATACCTTGATAACAACTCGGTCGGTGACAGCAAAGGGAAACTGGACACCTTTACCCCTCGAATTGTCCATTCTCTCCATAGAAAATGGATCATGGTTGCTACACTTGTTCTGCATGAATGAGGTAACTGAAGAATAACTGGAAGTACCATACATGAAAACATGCTAAGCAGAATATCAGTGCGGTAGGTGCAGAATCACAAAGAAAAATGAAACCTGTTCAAATCTTTCCCTTCTTCTTTTGGATGCCCTTTGAGCTTGTAACTCTTCTTCCCGGCGAAATGCCTGAACTGCAGAACGGAGAGCTACGGACAAACCAGAGATTATGTTTAGAACGAGTTGTTACGTGTTCGTAGAACTTTATAAATGTCTAAGCAAGAAGCAAAGCTAAGAAATACAGTACAACATGACACATCTATGTGCTCACAAATTCAGTTATAAACTTATGAATAAATCATGGAACAAAAAAAAAGTTGACGGTAACCAAGTCCTTGGGTACAGAACGTTTCCCAACCCTTAAGGAAAGAGATACCTTCAGCTTAAAAGTACATTAAAAATTAGGTCCTTAATGTAGTTTCAACTTAGTGAATCAACATGTATTTTAACATTTGAAAGATAGCCACTCTGACGTAGAACGAACTCATTGATACCATACTTCAAGTAACCATATAGAAAAAAATGCTCCAGAACATCTTTAACCATGGGTAAGATTCCAAAAACCGCAGTGACTTATTTAGTCTGTTAAAGTGTTAGCTTCCTGGCTTACCACCGAGAGCAAATATTAAGAGAAACTAAAACTAGTCAGCATACGAAATTTCCATTGGACCATGAGATCCAATTTATTATTTAAAGATAACTATGACAATATTTTTGATAATTAAGGAAAAATACGCCACAGATTCAATACAAACAATGGTCAATTGTGGTAGTTATAGTCAAGGTTTTAATAGTTTCAGCATTATTAGCTTTCATACAGGTAAGTGAACATACATCAGCGTTATGCCAAAGTACACTGTCTACGAACCATGCTTTGCAACTTATGGTAGTCAACTCGGAAAAGGTCTGCAACTTATGCTATACAATAGTGTCATATAAGCAAGCAAAGCAAATTTCTAGTATCACTGCAGAAACATTGTGTCAAATGGTTACTTACAAAGGTTTAGTGCCACAGAGTCTTCAGAAACTGGTTGGGAACAAGTGTAGCAAGCTTTCTGCATCGCAGCAGATGGACATATTAAACAACAGAAAGGAGTCCTACAGGATACCCTAAGTAGAAAACAGAACCCGGAAGATAACGAATTCCAGACTTGACTAACGAAAAACATTTATAATCTGTAACATGCTGCATGCCACCGCTTCCGGACAATATTTTGGCAGGAAGTCTCTAACAATATTTTGTATGCAGAATCGCCATGTGTTACGGGCCCCCAAGATAACATGAAAATTTTCACGAGGAAAAGATTGTCCCACATAGCAAGAGTAATATTTGGCAAAACATATCATCCATGCCATTTCAGAGCGACCAAGTCTTCAGGTTTTCGGAAAGCACCGTAACTCAGTTTAGTTTTCTAGAGCTATTACTTCCTTAATATCAAAAGATAATCTCTAGGTGCATTCAGTTTGAAAAGATAATCCTTTATCACAGAACTCACCGTTCTAATAACATGCTGCATGCCACCGGTTCCAAATGAGTGTCCACAAGGCAATATCATGGCATCATCCATCAGGGTTCCACTACAAAAACAGAATGCACAGAAGCAATTAGAATCAGGATTATGAATAACTACCTCGAGACTTCAAATGCTGCTAGAAAAGCTCATTAAAATCCTGTGTTCTGGCAACTATCATGATACTTATATAATTCGTCAGACGACTCGGACCTGAGTTTGAAATGTGCGAAAACACAGACACGGCATACATATGCGCATTAACCTAGAGTGATAAGTTATGCTGAAGTATAAATAAAATACACACACATACACACAAGTGCGGCACGGCGAAAATCTAGAAAGCGGGCACCTAGTTGTGTAATCAATAAATGAACATATTACAAGCATTATGGCACTTACGTCAAAGGATCCGAAAGAATCGCCCTTAAAGACTCCCCTGATTCTTTTGACATAGAAACATCATTTCTACCACTAAACCCACAACCATTTTCTCCTCCTTCTGTAACCTTATGAACCATATTCCCAGCTTCAGTTCCTTGTAGAAACTGTGAATAGTAATTATCAGGTACTGCAATCGTAATTGCATTATCGTATACGCCTCCGCCAACCCTTCCTTGATGTTGCAGCTGTTGTTCTTCACTTGAACAACTTCCTCTATTATGACTCTGAATATGATCTTTCACCAACACTCCTCCTTTACTTAATCCTAAATTACCAAAAAAGGAAT
This sequence comes from Papaver nudicaule, assembly GCA_023529015.1. Taxonomy (NCBI): domain Eukaryota; kingdom Viridiplantae; phylum Streptophyta; class Magnoliopsida; order Ranunculales; family Papaveraceae; genus Papaver; species Papaver nudicaule. The sequence goes on from JAJJMA010294032.1 coordinate 13,458, forward strand.
GATGTTCTTGTAAATTACTTCTCTTCTCTGAACTACTATCTACACTGCCACTACTATTGTTGTTATTCATCTTCTTCATCTTCTTATCATCTTCTTCTACTACTAAACCCTCAATTTCACCATCTCCTTCATCCTCCTCCTCATCTTCTTCTTCTTCTTCTTCTTCATCTTCATCATCATCTTCCGAACCCCCATTCGAATTATCGTAAACAGTTCCACGAAACTCCATACTTTGAGTTCGAAAAAACGGTTCTTTTTCGATTTTATCGTCAATAAAATTATTTAATCCTCCTCTGGGTTTCTTACCATCATCAGCAGCTTCAGTTCTTCGTTGTGGTGGTATCTCCTGAGAAGTAGTTGTAGTTGTAGGAGGAGGAGTGACACAATTGAACTGTAAGCTTACATCATTGAACAAAGAATTTAATCCATTTTCCATTCTTTGAATTGGAACCAAATTCATTTGAATCCTAAAAACCACTAATTCAGCATCAGAATCTTCAAAGGAAAAATTGGAAGGTGTAATGAATTTGTTACCAGTAGAGCTAAGATATTTTGAAGTGAAATTATTAAGGTGGTTTTTTCAGGAGAAACTAAGTAAAAATTAGGGCAACAAAGAAGAAGTAACGGTTGTTTCTAATTTTGAGTGTCAACCCACTATTTTTTTCTGTTCTCTCTTTCGAAGAGTAAAGTGAAAAGCAGTAGGTCCCACAAATATTGTCCACGACACGACCGACCTTCACTCGGTTGCGATGCCTGCTTGTTTTTCTTGATTTTTGGGAGCACACACGCATAGAAGATTTTTAGAATCCAATTTCGTGCACACTCCTTCAACAGTATTAAAGCAGTTAAATGTTACATCCGACTATTAGCGTATGTGAAAGAGGTTACAGGGGTGTATTCAATCGTGATTTCTTTGGATAATTAAGACTCCCGAAATTTTTATGGTATTCAATAAAGACTTATTATCAGGATTTTTTAATTTTTCGAGGTATTCAATTTAATAGATATTAAACTCCGTATATATACATTATTTCCTCTTACAAATCTTAACTTAAGGCACAAGACTTTTGGGGAAACTTATGGATTTTCATTTAGGGTTTGTGCCACCACCACCTCCACCGCCACATCCACCACCAATACCATTGTGACCTGATTACCTCCGCCATCACCAACACCCACCAACACCGCGCGACCTCCTCCACCACCAACACCATTTTCACCGCCGCCACAAGCGCCACCACCAACACCATTATCACCGCCATTACCACCTCCGCCACCACCAGCACCAGCACCACCGTTACCACCTCCAACTTCACTACCAACATCACCTATACGTCCA
>JAJJMA010294039.1:4891-15417 GCA_023529015.1 Papaver nudicaule
GGACACCGACACCAATAGATGTCACACAATGGATGAATTTTGTAATGGTGGGTCCCCTGTTGTTCCATGGTAGGGTAAGGTATGGGGGAATCAAGGGTCCAAATCTTGCCACATTGGTGTGTAGATGTGGTGTCTGATTTTGGTGTCCAACAAGTAGCCTCGCTGATCATATATTGATGTTTACACTGTAAACAAAAGAAGAAAAAAAAAACAAAATGAGGAAGAGATGCTCTAAAATAGCACTTAACTGCTCCTTTTTCCTTCTCTTTTACAGACAATAATTTCTTTTCAACTGTAGACAAGATAGACGAGAAAAGAAATTTGTACACCCTTTACTAACCTAGTGTACATTCCTCTCATCCTAATAGGTTGGTTTGTTAACTATGGTTATTTGCTCCAAATTATGGATATTTACATCCATATTTCAAATGCGATAAATATAAATGTGATAAATATAATAATTGAGTTTATAAGAAGAGTCCTTTGAAAAAACTGTGAGCGTAGAAAATGGCATTACCTAATAAAAGCATCCTACAGGTCAAGTTGTATGAGAAGACTATCATTGAGAAGTACCGAATCATCAGCGGAAGGCCATGGCGAATTACCAGGTGTGAGAGATTAGCGTACAGAGCCGGTAAAGCTACATCAGCGAATATCGTGAGAAGAATGGAAGGGCGAACTATGATCAACGAGATTAGACACGTCACCGACAAAGGGCGGTAAAGTAGTTGGACATTTATGAGAAGATCAGAACGGTCAGAGTTGACCCGCTGACTCAGTGGGATCAGCGTCAGCAATCCTTATCCAGAAAAAGCTCAATTCGCTGAGGAATACAAGGTTGAATGAGAGGTCGCCGATCCTGAATGTTGGCGAAAGAAGACGGATATCGATCAGAAGCGCAATCACCCTTATTAGCTGTAATCCTGTGAGTGCAAAATATGCACTCGCTACGTAGCGCAAGATTAGGACGGGTGCAACATAGCGTTGCCTAGGAGAAGATACACCATAGTATGACTCACATAGGATTCCCATTAGGGGTACCTTGGTAACTTCGCCGACGCTAGTGTCATATAAAAAGAAATGTAACCCTAAAAGAAGAGGAGGCCTCTACTACTTTCTTTCTCTACCCCATCTCCTTCTCTACTACTCTTCTTCCCCATCGAAACATGAAGAAGACCATCAAGAACTCATGAAGATCTTTGTAATAAAATCACCAAAAATCATTAATGAAACCGAGGATGTAGGATTGCAATCATGCTCCGAACCTCGTTAAAAAAACCCTCTATGTATTTTGTGTTGATTTGTGTGTATGGAAACTAGATCTAAGAACAAGTTAAATTAATGGGTGTGATTGTATAATGGGAAATTATACAATTACAATAATCTCTGGCTCATATTTCAAATATTTGAAGAAATCGTAGTTAAGTTCAATATAGAAACAATGAGATTTGAGTTTCCAGTCAACCTTACGACGGAGATCCTGAACTCTTACACCCAAAACACACATCCTCAACCTGATCTCAAGTTTCTTCGTTGTTTCCCTCCCTATATCAACCTCTATCCTCTCTGTGACCGAAGCAAGACTTGAACGGCCATTGACTTGGTTTAGGCTTGTCTTGTTCGACTTTGATCTCGAGCACTACAAAAGTACCCAGAGACGGTGCATTGTTTTTCAGGCAAAAAAATAGCTTACTGCATAAAGGGTATAGATACTTGAACCCTTCAACTCATAAGATCATAATATCCAGAAATGTAGTCTTTGATGAAGTTGAGTTTCCATATTCTTCAATGTTTTCCATTCCAAGTTCCACTCCTCAAGTTATTCAGACTTCAGTTACACCAACTTCCATATCTTCCATACCTGATGACCTATCCGCTTCTGTATCATCTACTTTGCCATCTTCTTCATCCACTATTCCACATTCATCTACTACATCTTCTTCACCCATTCCTTCATCTGATTCTACTCATACCATGGTCACAAGGTCAAAGAATAGAATCACTAAACCCAAAGCTTATGTTTCTGTTGCAACTGATGACAATGAGATGAATTTATTCACTCCCACCACTAGTACACAAATGGGCATTTAAGACGGTTTTTTCATGGAGCCATGTGACGGTTTTTGAATCAAGTGGCGATATGACATCCAATAAACACGTCTGGGTGAATGTAGTGTCTGTATTCCCCCTTTATACGACGGTTTTGATTGCTTACAGGATCCTTGGCAAGGAGTGAGCTATCAACCGTCGCAACTACTGACCACATTGTCACTCTCCTATGTGTTTGTCATAGCCAGTGTCAAATGACTGTTGAATAGCAACGTGAAAGCAATTCGATAAATTCTTCAAGTGTCCATTTGCTCAGATATAACTACGATGTTGATTCAGTAGCCTTCGGGAATCATAAAGGCACGTTGAGCTTGTGTTTGTCATTGTCAGTGTCGATCTACCAGTAGATAGCAACGTCAAGATGTTCGATAATTTATATGCGTGTCCACTGTTGGAGTTTTCATTTGACACTTACCAACTAGAGATTTCCTTGAGTGTCCATAGACAACTCAATAGCCATACCAGGACAATAAGATGTAAGGTGCCAAAATATGGGTAGATTGCCACTTGAAGAAATAATTGTTTGCTCAGCGTGTCGGTTTTCATTCGACACTCTCCAATTCGAGATTATTGTTGGGTGTCCACAGCCGGCATCTGTAGCTACTCCGGGACAAAAATGATGTAAAGTGCCAAAATATGGGTTAGTAGACACTTGAAGAAATCAATTTTTACTCTGCGTGTCCAATGTGGAGGTTTCAGTTCGACACTCACCAATTATACATACTTGTTGGTGTCCATAGCCAGCATCTATAGCCACTCGAGGACAATAAGAGTTGAGCTGCCTAAATATGGTTATATTGCCACGCGATCTATCTTATCTAAGGGTACGTGACAAACAAAATGGACGGACCTCTGAACCGGGTCAGGGGCCCATGTCCGCGAGCTAATATTTAGGTGCATGAACCAGGCTCGAGCATCCGGGTAAGCCCTCTAGTCCATAAGATCGTTTAGAACTTACACAGCAACGATGAGCTTAATTTAGGTTACAGCCCAAGATAAATCTGATCAGGCCTAGGATCTGTCACAGATGTATTTCACAGTTGGGCTTAACCTACACATTAACCAGAGTCATCAGACCAATATGAGCGCGTTTGTCATGGAACTCTAATCTTCTGCAATGTTGTATTCTTTTCCGAAGGGGTACATGCATTTCACTTAACAGACGTGTATATTGGTTGCGTCCATTGAATGTCTATATAAAGTTCAAGACATTCTAAGTGCCCCTATATAACTATGTTGTGATGGAAAAACGCATCTCTTGAAATTCCGTTACATTTTGGTAGAAAATGAGGAGTCTTTTCCCGAAAGGGTACAAGCATTTGCAGTTCTGCACCAATGCATTTGTCGACTGAACAGACGTGTATATTGGATGTCTATATAAGTTCAGTATTCTACACAATAATCCTAAATATCCTTATCCCATCATTCAACACTAACAGCAATGGATAAATTACCAGAGGAATTAACTACAAAGATTTTAGTCCGTCTTCCTACAACAAAGAGTGTTTCTCACAGCAAATTGGTATGCAAACAATGGAAGACCATCCTTGACGGAAAAAAAAACTGGTCCACTTATCGGCTTCATCAGAGTACTATGGAGGAGATGATGTTACATACCTCTTCTACAGACAACGAGTACGAGAAGAAGACTACTCAACAATGGCGAACAATTTCAAAAATCACCCGGTCAGTGGAAGTAGCAAGTTTGCTTTAAACCCAATAGTTGGATCTTGCAACGGTCTTGTGTGTTTATATGATTTTCACGACTGCGCACAAGATCCTATATTACTTATGAATCCAGCAACAGGTGAGTCCCTCGTTCTTCCAGAAAGAGACTCGCGGCCACGTAAAGTACCACAAATTTATGGCAGAGATGTAATAGGAGGTCTCGGCTATTGTGAAGTTACCGGTCAGTATAAGGTAATTAGAATTGATGCTGAAGGCTCAGTGGAAATATTCACTCTAGGCGACAAGAGGGGATGGAGGGTCATCACAGAAGTACCGTATGTATTCATGGAATCTGGTTTATATGCAAATGGGTGTATTTTTTGGTTCGATCATTCTGACCACACTTATGGATCTGGAAACAGATTAATATCCTTCGATTTGCATACTGAGGAATTTCAGTTACATATGGAACCCCCATACAATCAGGTCCCTGAAGAGTTTTATATGGATGATCACCCAGAAGTTGGAATGATGCTGTTTGGAAGTACTCTCTGCATTTACTGCAAACATAATGACTTTTCCAATGAAATGCTCAGGATTGATTTCTGGATCAAGAAACATCCTGAGGTCACTTGGGAACGCGAGGCGAGCATTTTGTTGGAAATCCAGACATCATATGGCCGGCATTTAGGCCGTTGGCCTTCGGAAGTCACGAGAACAGCTCATTCAAGAACATCTTGTTATGGGACTGCCATCAATTATCTTGTTACAATACTGAAACTGGAACCTTGAAGGAAGTCTGGGGGCCTTGTCCTTGGCATACACGCATAGGAATTGTTCCTCACATGATGAGCAATGTCTCATTGAAAGATTTTGGAGGACAATCTGGGGGCGGGCTCATTAATAAAGTACGTTTTTTGAAGGATTAATGCTACTCTTAAGGAAAATTATTACTTCAATATTATTTATGTTCTTATGTATTTCAGTTTGTATTTCTTTCTTTCCAACTGGTCATGGACGTTATTATTATTATTATTTATTTATTTTTTGATTGTTTACCGGATGTTGCTATTTTCGATTACTATTATAGAATAACATAAAGTTTGATTAACAATTGGTCAGATATATTTTTTTGATAAAAGAATTGATCAGATATCCCTCGTATTTAACTTATTGATCAAAAATGAAATAAATAACCATAACCATTAACTACAGACCTGTATCTTCCACATTGCCAGCAACAGCAAATTTGAACATCATCTGAATAGGGGTGTCTCAGCATCCTCAAGTATTTGTGCGTGTAATACTTAGTATTATTCCTTCTCTTGTTAATTTTCGGGTGTCCTTGATTTGGTTTTTATTTATTCATTCATGAAAGATTGCCTCCAGCATCTGTACTTATTTTATTTACTGGGCCAACTGAATTATAGCCTTGCCTAATAGGAAATTATTTATTAAGAATGCAATGAAATAACATAGTTCAAGTTATTCAAAACAGAAGCTGAAATAAAACCTAACATAGTAGATTGCCATAACCTAGTAACACTAAAGTTCGAAATAAAACCTAGCATAGTAAATTGCCTGCTTATTACCAACTACTAAAACAACTCGGATCAAATCTAATGTCCTTAATGATGTTTTGATTATCCCTCGACAGTAAGATTGCATCCTTAATGATGGTCTGAATCTCCCTCGACAATAAGCATGCTAAAATTGACATTTGAAAACGCCGACTCCCGTAACAGTAATGCGTTGTCTTCAAAAGGATCAAATCTATCCACTCCCTCCTTTAAAAACTTGTAACAATTCTCGTGCAAGAACTCTTCTCCTTCCAGATTTTTGTATTGCAAACGAGTATAAGTTTGCTGAAATCAAATGATTTATAGTTTAAATAGCATACATATATGCATATATATTTGAAAAAAGAAAAGAAAAAGAGGTTAAAACATAATGAAAACTCACAAGTTGTTTCTGTGTAAGTCCGGGTTTTGTTTGGCTAAACACCAACAAATAACCCATAAACTTTCGCACTATACCTTCTATTACTTCGAATCTAATTTTGATGTCATTGATGCTTCTAGCGTTTTTATTTTTATTGAACGATACAAACTTGTGAAACGTACCACTCCAAATCTTAGCCGTTTCATCGTCATTATCATCTAGAAAATCTTGAATTCCTTTTTGGAAAAAAGCAAGAGCTAGATTCCGCTCTTCTTCATCAATCTTCATTTTGAATTTCTGCATGAAGGAAATCTTGTCCAGGCGTAAATGATCAATTTCATGCTCGTATCTTTCCATTATATACGCTTTAACAATATCTTCATCCTCAACCACATCGTAAGATGCCATTTTTCTGTTGCACCAATAAAATACACGTTGATGATATGGCTATAGTTTGTATATCTAAAAGAACAGACTAACACAGATTTATAAGCAATAACTTAAACTTTCAAACATACACAATTTACCTTGACCATGTATATAAGATCAAATAATACGTCTGCATGTACGGGATGATCAAACACCATATGGAGTTTTATTACGGCCCTTTTCTTAATAATGGTGAGAAATGTAAGTAACTGAGTTTCTAGTTCCGCTATCTAGAAGGGAGAAAAAAAATTAAGGTGTCATCTGAGAATTAAGTTTTTGCAAATTCAATTTGCAGTTGACACCCTAATTTCTTTTCTCCCTTCTATCGAATTGGATACATTACCTCTCCCTTCAATAATGTACAAGAGTTTGTCCATTCTTGAGATAATTACTGTACTAAGTTGTGTTTCCTAGTAGGTACATCTATGTTTGAAATTGATTCTCTGTTCATAGCATTCCCACTCTTCCATACACCCATGTTTAATTTCAAAATCTCTATTCAGTCCATACAAAATTAGAATAAAATACCAAACCAATATATTTCTTTAATTCACTAATGTTGTTACCCTACAAGCAAATGAATACTGTTACACATATCACAAACGTGACATAATTAGTCAACTAATACTGCTTTAATCTTAATTCACTAACGCCGACATCCTGCAAACAAAATATAATTCACCAACACCTAACTTTAATCTACAATTTGACAGTGAATTAAAATCACAAAGCATTGCTGTAATTACTTAAGAAACTTCATATACAATCACAATCAAACAACAGAAAAACCATAGCACAACATTATTGCACTAATTAACTCCTTCATGCTGATATTTACAAACAAATATGATACGTCCTAGTCTAAGTACCTCAATTAACCTAAACTTTCACTGAAACATTATCAAAACAGAATACAGTTCATAACAACACCTACGATCACATAAAGATGCTAATAATCACACTCGACAAACACAAAAAGCATACTAATCAACTATAAACCTACAACAAGAAACATTTCGAAAGATACAGACCTACATAGTCAAAAAAAGAAATTTCATCATTCACACTCAATGATTTCGACCGCTAAATGTTATAAAGATTCCATTAAGAGAGATATAAACGGAAGACCTTATTTGAAGATAACTCAGGAGAATAGATAGATCCGAAATATTAAAGCAGTGTTAATCCAAAAAAATGCATAAAGATGAAATTAAATGATTCTTTCACGCGCTAGATAATAATTGATCAATAGTCAAATTACCCTAGATTTGAAAGACACGCCCAATATAAGTTGCAAAGAAGGGCTTGTTATGCTTGGTTGATGATCAAAATAAACTATATTAGTTTTCCAGAGATGAAAGGAAGTTCAAGACGTGAGAGATGACCACATCGGCTTCTTGAAGCTCAGGTGATGAAATTGTATTTTATTTTTCTGAGCAGTTTTTTTTTTTTTTTACGGCTTTTGGTATTCGAGCAGTTTTCTTCTTAGGGTAAACTGTAGGTTGAATCGTGGTGTTAATGGAGTTTCCTTAAAACGAGGAAGGTATTTTTTTTCTCTTTATTTTTGGAAAGGGTATATCATGGACGTGTAAGCTACACGTGAATATTTGTAAAGAAAGACAATCAAACCATCATCCTCTGAAGCCGAAGCTTTATAACAATCTGCAAAAGAAAAAGGACAAAGGTTACTGCCCTACAACTGCAACCATGAACATCCACTGATCTTATATTAGACAACATGTTCAGACAAGACAAACCCAAGTTCACTCTCATCTATATATATATTTGTGTTGTGTGAAGCATGCTTTAGTTCTCTCTCTCTCTTCTCTTCTTCTTCTCCTATGCATATTATCCTCAGCACTCTAAAGTCTAGTCACAATTTATAACCTTACTGGAATACTCCAAGCATTTATTCATCTCCATATAATGGACAAAAACTTCTCTCTAGACATGAATATATAGGAAATTTCTTGAAATGATTAAAATATAGACTTAGTCACTTAGTGTTACAGAAAAAAATTTAGTACAGAAAAAACAAATAGCATCGGTGCAAAACAAATCCTAGGTCGCATTGCGCTTTGGGTTTGAGTCTTTGGGTTTTCGCACAGTTTTATCCGGAACGTCTCCCCGTGAGTAATTTTTCCATGATACCTTGCCCAGATCACGTGGATGTATAGGCGGCAATTGAAAATCATTTCGAGGAGTTGTTACCGTACTGAATTCCTCATCGACATTATCATAGGCATCTATGTAATTTTTTGGAGGTACCTTAAACACGATATATTTTTTGTGGTTCTCTTGGTCTTTAACATAAAATACCTGACTAGCTTGAGAGGCTAAAATGAATGGATCTCCTTTCTTGTCCAACTTATCAAGTTCAACCAAAGTGTAGCCAAGTATATCTGTTGAGACCCCCCCATTATTGTCAACCCAGTCGCACTTGAAAAGAGTGATTTTCGTTTCATGATAAGTTAGCACCCAAATCTCTTGTAAAACCCCGTAATAATCCCCTGAAGCAAAGGTTATTTCTCCCGATCTGTTAATGTTCGTGTTTGTTGCCTGTACATAGACCCCGCTATTCTGGTACACTGAACCTTCACGAGATTTTGTGCGAAATAGGTAACCATTGACTTGATATGCATCGTATATCGTTACATTCTGTCCCGGGAATTTTGATATCCACCTTAAACTCTCCGTGACACTTCCTCTAGAGACACCCAACTCTCTCCCAACCTGAAATTCATTACAAGGATTAGCCTACAACTTTTCCGAAAGATTTCAAAGCAAAAATAACCTTTTTTGCAAACTCTACCTGTGTTTTTAACCATTCGCCAAAGTCGTCACAATGTTGTTTCTGCAGCAATGCATTGCTTTTATTGGGAAATTTACTTCGCAAATAGTCCATGTGTCGTCTGGACGGTACAATGATAACTGTTATGCTCATCAAACAAATTTGGACCTTAAAAAATGAAGAAGAAGGATGAAGTTAGAAACGAAAACTTACTCAATGTAAGGTTCAACATCCTGAGTATTCCGCAATACATACAAATGCGCCTTTTTCCACAATTCATGACTGACACTCGTCAGTTGACCAGGGGATGCTGCTTTTCCCTCGAGGGAATTATAATCTTCACCAGATGTGTTATGCTGGTCAGGTGGAATTCCAACTGTCTTCATGCTCCTTTGGTACTCACCGAACATCTCAATCGTCTCTTCGACAACATTCCCTTCAGCAATGGATCCTCCAGGCTTGTTCTTGTTTCGCACATGCCCTTTAATAACCTTCATGCACCTTTCAAAAGGATACATCCAACGAAAGCATACAGGGCCACACAGTTCAACTTCCTTGGTAAGATGCACAGTTAAATGAATCATAATATCGAAAAAGGATGGAGGAAAGTATTTTTCGAGTAAGCACAACGTCTCGCAGAGATCATCCTGCAGTTTTTGTAGCTCTTCCACCTTGATTTCTTTGCTAGATATCGCCTTGAAAAAGTAACAAAACCTCATAATAGCGTATCTTGTAGGCTGCGGCATAATCGATTTGATCGCAACGGGCAAAAACTGCTGCATCAGCATGTGACAGTCATGTGATTTGAGTCCAATAAACTTACGATCTTTGCAACTGACCATGCTGGAAAAATTTGAGTAATACCCTTGTGGAACCCTTAACTCAGACAGTGTTTTAAAGAACTTGTCCTTTTCCTCAGTGGATAATGTGAAACTTGCGGGTAATTTTATTACACCACTACGGTCTTCCTTAGGATGCAACTCTTCTCTTATCCCGAGCTCCTGTAGATCCAGTCGAGCATTGTAATGATCTTTCGTCCTCGATTCTGTGTTCAGCAATGTTCCGATAATACTGTCGCACATATTCTTCTCCACGTGCATAAAATCTAAACAGTGGTGGACAAGATTGTGCTTCCAATAGGGGAGTAGCTTGAACCATATGTTGAACTTTTTCCAGTAAGGTGGTTCCTCACCCCTCGCCGACCTCTGCTTTGGTAAAGCAACTTTCCTTGCAATTCGCTTCAATTTCATTTTTCCACCTCTTCCAGGAGTCCTCACAATTTGTACTTTACTATCCTTCTGTCTCTTTCCCCATGAGTTCTGTATAGTGCTCACCTCGGCGTATATTTGTTCCCCAGACCTAGAGTTTGGAGCTAATCTATCTTCTACTTTTCCATTGAACCCCATCTGATATCTGAAAGGATGATTTAACGGTAGGTATCTTCTGTGATCGGTATAGACCTCTTTGCCGGAGTGTTTGAGTCTGACATATGAAGTATTCACCCCGCACATAACGCAGGCTCTTCTTCCGCTGTAGGAACAACCGCATAGTGTACCAAGAGCAGGGTAATCATTGATTGTCCATAAAA
>JAJJMA010294041.1:0-14437 GCA_023529015.1 Papaver nudicaule
ATTTTGTACACACACAATTTGGCGCTAGAAACAGGGACTGATTAAAACAACTTAGGTTTGCCTGTGATTTTTGTGGTTTTCAAAATTTTCAAGAATTTTTTTAGGGTTTTTGTGAGTTTATCCATTAGAGTTTTAAATTTTTTTAAGCTCCACCACCTTGAGTACCTAAAGATTTCGAGCTTTAGAGTGCTTAGGGATTTAGAGCAGATTACAAAATGATGGATTAGAGGACCTCAAGGAACTTGAGCTTTGAGGTACAAAAGAACTAATCAAGATCCATAAAGCATATAGCCTAAGAAAAAAACAACTCGGAAGGAAAGCATAATCTTCGCTAAAGTAATTTTTTCAAAAAAAATTCCTCCATCTACTAAAACACCTTCATGAAAAATACACATCTGCTAGTGTAAAGATTCGACCTCCCAATCTCCCACTTATGCCCTTGGGGATGCGTCAGAAGTTAAGTACAGTATCTTTCGTCCAAAGGATACGATGGGAAATAATACTCTCATAGTCTGCTACGAAAAGTGCCTTTTTCAAAGTCCACAAATCAAAAATCCCCACTTTGAGAGAGTAAACCTAGGAGAATCAAGTTAGGATATTCGTTAAGAGGATAGAAAACCAGGACCCCCAGAGATCGCGCATGTCAGATTCTGTTATGATTGATTAGGCGTCTGTCAGACCTTTAGCCCACTAAAGTAGCTGCAACGACCCGTCCCTTCCACCGATACTGTCCCCACTTAACCACTGCGTCATCCGGCAGTGTGGGGTTTTCAACGGGCATCGCTGCGGTTATCCAGCAGCAACATCCCGGGAGGTCACCCATCCTTGGACTACTCTCGCCTAAGCAGGCTTAACTGTTGAGTTTTTTCCAACTGCTGAGTTAATTATGCTTGAAAAGGCCTCGGTGTTAGGAAAGGAGAAACCATTACTTATATTCCATCATTCGGCCGACCACCGCCGAATCGGGGTATTACAATAGAACCACCTTTAAATTGGAGCCGTCCTCGACTCCGGAATATATTATTCAAGCCCAGATCTCCGACGTTCCCTGCCCCTCATGAGACGAGCTACCTGGCACACAACCCGTCCAACGTACTCACCCACCCTCGACAGGTGAACCGTCGTCGGCTCTGATACCATCTGCAATGACCCGTCCCTTCCACCGATACTGTCCCCACTTAACCACTGCGGTCATCCGGCAGTGTGGGGTTTTCAACGGGCATCGCTGCGGTTATCCAGCAACAACTTCCCAGGAGGTCACCCATCCTTGGACTACTCTCGCCTAAGCATGCTTAACTGTTGAGTTTTTTCCAACTGCTGAGTTAATTATGCTTGAAAAGACCTCGGTGTTAGGAAAGGAGAAACCATTACTTATATTCCATCATTCGGCCAACCACCGCCGAATCGGGGTATTACAGTAGCCGCCTGGGACCTCACAGGTTTATCACTTTTTCTTGCAGGAGTTAAAGTCATGGTTTCAGAATCAAATCAGATCCCGAAGCAGGGAGTAGGCTCGTCAAGACACGGAAAAGGGTCATCAAGACTGAATACAAGGCAGTCGACTAGTAAAGGAGTATCCCCGGAGATAGCAGCAAGCACAGTCCAGCATCGAGAGCGGGAAAACGAGGATGAGGTACTTATGGCAGACTTGGGACCTAAAGGAGACAGATTCCCTCGACAGCAGATACACGATATAGAGGAGGAGAAAGAAGCCGAAGAGGTTCCCAGCAATGCAGTTCAAGAACACAGGCCAACCGAGGACGAGATAGCGAGAGCAACTCAGGATAAAAGGGATGTGAGAATGAAGAGGAAGATAAGAAAACTCAGGCAACAACTCCAAGAAGCAAATAAAAAAGTTGCCGAGAAATCAGCATCTAATTACAAGAGAGACAGCGAGGGACACTCCCAACACGAGAATTCACACCCGAAGCTACCCTCCATCTCCAAGAGTCATACCGAAACATCAAAAAACACCACTAAGCGAGGAAGCAGAGCAACCATTCGACCGACTCAGACGAGTACTCGATTTAAAGAAGGAAGTACACATCACACATACGAGAAGAAGCGCGAGAAGAAGCAAGGCGAGGCAAAGGCATTGCAGAAAGTACTAGTAGACGAAGTCAAATCCATGCGAGCAGAACTTCACCACAGCCGAGTACAGCCGATAGTGAACGTGAAACTAACATAAGCAATCAATGAAGTTAATCGTTCCCCCCTAAGTTTTTAACTCCTCGACAAACCTATCCCGGTCAAATGCACAATGCCGACTTTTAACTCTATGTTTGATGGTACGGGAGATGCGACTCATCACGTCAAAATGTACCAGAGGCAATTCCTAGCATGGGAAGACAAGGACGAGGTCCTCTGCAAATATTTCCCCTCCAGCTTGAAGGGAGAAGCTCTAGCCTGGTACGACAGTCTTCCGGCCTACTCGATTTCATCCTTTGGGGACTTGTCAAGGGTCTTTCTGCTCCACTTCCTGTACAACAACTCATCCAATCCTGGAGTGGGAAAGCTTTTCAGCATTAGGGTCAGACCCAAGGAGTCCACTAAAAGTTTGACCGAGAGATGGACAACTCAATACGTAGAAGTTGGGAATGGAGCCTCGGAAAGGGACAAAGTGCGAGCATACTTAAACGCATTGGACAAGGACCACTCATTGTATGATAAGCTTTTCTCCAAAAATGTAGAAACCTTGCAAGATTTAAGGAAATACCAAAGGGAGCGGATCGCGTTGGAAGAAATTAAAGAACAAGCAGCTCAGGGAAGGGACGTTGTGTCAAAACAGGTACACTTGATCAACAATCTATCCTTAGGAGAGCGAGATCATCCCACAATTCTGATGGGGGACTCCACGAAGAGATAAAAGCCTAACGACCAAGGAAGATATGGGAGTGAAGGAAAATTTGGTGATGGGAGATACAGCGACAACATGAAGTACAATGATATGCAAGGAGGATACGAAGGAAACAACTCGCGAAGGGGATACGAGGGGAACCGAAAATTTGGAGTACCAAGGCCGGGGTTTCCCAAATTTAGGGACATGAAGCTCCCGAAGCTGAGCGTACCAGTCGAAACAGCCCCGAAGTGCATCGAATAGTCGGATTTGGCAAGCGAGATCCGCTACCCCAGAAGCAGGGGAAACCAACCTCATCACACTCGGAACGCAAAAGATTACTGCCAATTTCATAAATTTTATGGGCACTCAACAGAGAATTGTGTCACGGCACAGGATCTGATCTATCACTTCATTTCAGGTGGGAAGTTTGACCATTTGCTAAGCCTGCCGGACCCACCATCAAACGAGATGCAACCTAAAGACGAGAAAAAGCACGCAGAGGCATACACCATAACGATAGGGAGAGACATACCAAGGTTTACCGTTTGCAACTCAATAGTCCACGCAACAGTAAACGAGGACAGCTTCAGTAGTAGCATCACCGATAGAATTCACAAGAGGGATTTCGAGGGAAAATAAATCATGAGTGTGACCACCAAAAAAACATTGGAGGAATGGCAAAAGCAGCAGGTCTTCTTTTCTGCAACAGATATTCCCGATGGGGGGAGGGCACACAATGACCCACTAGTCATCACCATACTAGTCGAGGAGTTTGCAATGCCGAGAATCCTGGTAGACCCGGGGAGCTCGATTGATATTCTCTTCGGAAGGACATACGATCGTTTATTCGGCAAGGACGCAACTCTGGTACCATCGGCCTACAACGTATTTGGATTCAATGGAAAACCCTCGGTGCCAAGGGGGAACAAGCGTTGATGATTCATGTGGGATCACTCGACCTTCTCACAACATTTTGTGTGGTTGATATTGACTCTCCGTATACAGACATCGTAGGAAGGCCCTGGTTGCATGGTTTAATGGGGGTACCCTCCACGCTACATCGAAGAATAAGGTTCCCTACACCCACAAGGATAGCCGAGATCTTGGAATATCTCGCTGAAGCACAAATCTGCTACGAAATAGAGGCCCAGCAGTAAGAACACTCGGCATCTACCCTTAAAAACTCGGCAAAACTTCCGAGAGTAAAGGAGTCTGATATCAAAGAATTTATCGCAGAAATTGAAGCAAAAATGGCAAAGGATGCCACAAAAAACCCAGGGCAAATGACGTCTGTGGCAGCCTCTGGCGGAGGAAGGAACACATTTGGAGAAGGAAGGGAGCAATTCGCAGTGGCGATTAGCAAACCAATGTTGTCAAAGGAAGCATTACATGAGATAAACTCGCAGGGAACTGCAGGCACAATCTCCGAAGAAGGACCAAACTGGACAGGACCATACGTCATTGAGAAAGCACTAGGGAACGACACTTTTAGCTTGATGAACCTCGAAGGGCAAAGGTTGAACACTCCCATCGAGGGAAAAAACTTAAGGCACCTTGAGTAGATTTCGTATTATATGACAGGATTTTATCCAAAGGAATAAAATAAAGAAACTTTTTAGTTACTTACATTTCTGTCTCTTTCTTACATTTAATAAAAAGACCCCGAGTGGCAGGCACATATAAGTCCTCGAATGGTGGGCATAAAATTTCCTCGAATGACGGGCATAGTCCTTGAATGGTAGGCATCGAGCTGATGTACGTATAAACCGTCATGGCCCCACGGTTTACACAACACAGTACTCAACCCACAAGACACCCCGATAGCGGTGGGTACATTGGATCAAGGCTGCATAAGCCAAGAATCATATGAACCCACTACCAATGCGACCACAAGGACCTCCTAATTGAGGTGTCGCAGGGACAATAAAAGGGATTAACATCTGCCTTTAAGGCGGATGGAACCCCGAGGCGCTGACAAGCTGGAAATCCCGAGGGATGTTCAGCGAGTTACGCAGCCGAGGGACCCCCTTTTTTGAATCAATAAAATACTGCCTTAAGGGGGGGCAGACGAGAAAAAGAAGAGTTGGACTCTAGGCCACGATAGGAGAACAATACCATGTCTAAGCTCCATCTTTGACAGGCACTCCCCCATTGTGCTACCTTATTGTCGATACAGGGGATCACAGTTGCATCGCTTAGGTTAAATGGGTTTTCGGAACACTAACATGTTCCCTCAGAAGATACTAAGCTATCTTCGTAAGCCACCTAAGGCACCGAGGCAAGCTGGATACCTACGGTCTCGATAGCCAAAGTCTTTGCTTGAGATAGGCAAGTAGCTTATAGCCTTTGGGAAGGGTGATCCGCAGCCCCCACTAGCTTGGTTTATTGCCTCTTACATCGAAGTAAGCCCTGAAGTCGCGCTCTAAGTAACCCAGTAAGCCTACCATGTTGCAAGGTATACTTTGTGCACGATAACAAAATCATCAGGTAAAACGGTGTAAAATAGCAAAGGAGCAGAATTCATTTAAAAAAAAAAAAAACAGAAACCCCTCAAGGAGAAAGAAAGGGAGCACAAGAGAAACTTAAACAAAACAGAAACCGTAATTACATAGCTGCAGGAAATACATCAAAGGAATCATTGCGAGAAAAAGTCATCTTAAAACTCGTCCATTTGGCCAGACTTACTGCCCTCCTCAAGTAAACTCTGCAGGCCACCTTTCAAGACTTGGTATCCGAGGGCACCCTTTCTGGTTCACTATCTTCACCAGCACCAGAGTCCTTTCCCTCAAACCTTGGGGAAGAATGTTCGGTAACACCCCTGAAGTCTCTAATTTAGGCCCGAGGTTACTACCCGAAGCTCCGCTAGGATCATCTTTGGGGGCCACATTTAGCTCAGAATCATCCTTAGAGACATCAAAACCCTGCACGGTACCCTTTCCACTATCTTCTTTGGAGACCTCGGAGCCTTCACCACTTTTAGCTCGAGCCTCCAATTCTTTGGATACAAGTCGCATAAAAACTTCGTGAGGCAACAAGTCCTTGTCTTCAGGAAGCTCGGCATCAGAGTCTTCGACGCCAATAGCACCATAGTCAGCAGGCTCTACCCGAACAGATCGAAAACATTCTCGGGCATGCTGACGACAAGCTTTCTCGATAGCAAAAGCGTCGGTCACGGAAGAACAAAGTAAGAGATTTTCAGCAGCCTCGCCACGTTTGATTTGCGGTTGAGCAAGAACAAAGGCATTAACCACGTCTCGCAAGGTCTCTTCACTCCGAAGACGAATATCACCCTCAAGGGTTATCCTCTCGGCATTTTCCTTCGCTTCATCGGAACGACGACGACGCTCGTTCAACTCTTGAGAAAACCTCCTTGCTTCCTCAGCTCGAAGCTCACGTTCCTCGATCAATTCCCGAGCAAGATCCAGTGTTTTCTTCTCGAAACCAAGCTTCAACTCAGATTCCGTAACCAGCTGGGAGACGGCCTCATCCCTCTTTGATATATCTTTTGATACCTTTTGGGTCAGGTCAGCCTCGATGCCTGGCAAAAGAAAAAAAGATAACAATGAGCATTAGACGCCTGAGCCAAAAGCATAGCAAAGTCAAGAAAAAGATTCCGAGCTTAGTAGCCTACTTTCTTTCATAACCATATATTCAGTAACTTCTTGCGAATTAGAAAACCGCGGTTTCAAAACCTTTTTCCTAACATCTTCCTCAGAGTTATAGCCGAGCTTGGCTAGCTCAATGCGATACTCATCCACAAGCTTAGAGAAATGATCTTTAAATTTCTTCGTCTTCGCAAGATCCGAGTTAATCTCGTTATACCCCTTCTGCAAACCATCGTTTATATTCGACAGATCCTTATTGGCATTCTTCAGAGTTGAAACCTGAACCTTCAAACTGCGAATCTCACCCTCTAATTTTTCAATCACAGCTTTCCCAGAGGCCTTAATAGCTTGTTCCCTAAGGGCATTATCACGTTCCTTATCTAAGCGAGTAATGTCTAATTGGAACTGATGCATATCTTGAGCACTCTTCTGATTCTTGCTTTTCTCATAATCTAACAATCGTTGAAGCTCAGACCTCTTCTTATCTTCCTTAGAAAAAAGGCTCTCGGCTTCAACCTTTCTTCTCTTAAAATAATATCGATCATCCCGAGCAGCAGTTCTTTCCCTCACCAGTTGATCAATCTCTTCCTCATAACCCTTACCTTGCTTAGGAGCCGTAGGTGTGCGAGGATGACTCACTCGAGGATGAGAATCGAGAGCCATTTTAGCTTGGTGAAGCCTCTCTTTTTCTTCTTCTAGCTCTCCTTTGTAAAGTATTAGCAGAGCAGTCTCAGAACCCAACAAAGGTCACAAAACAAGAAGCAAAAATAGAATAAAAATCATACCTTCCAATCGATACTTCTCTTGACCAACACGAGTCTTTTCTTCAGCCAGCTTTGTCTGCATGCGAAGAAACTCCTTTTCATAATAATCAACCTCGCCAGAACAACCGAAGGAATACGTCAGTAAGCCCGAGGTAAGATGCTCGCCCATTTGAAGAAGGTCAAGGCTTTCCTCATACGAAAAGGGAGGATTTCGGGGGTCACAATTATGTCCGAGGCAGTCACCATTCAGCATATCACCGAATCTCTTACAGAAATCAGGGTCGACAGGATAATGCGAGGGATCTGATACATGGGACTTAAGACGAGAAGAAACCTCCTTCGCGAAGACACACAGATTATGGCCCTCTCGAAGCACCTTCCTAAAGTTCTCGGCAGTATACGACTGAACGTGATTTCCGGCATAACTAGGAGCAGGGGGAAACTTCAACTCCTGGGGTGGTTTAAAGCAATTTTCCGAGAAAAATCATTAAACTCTAAAGACTCCCTGAGCAATAGGTCTACGAGAGGGACTGCTTGTTCCGAAGCAGAGCTTGAGGGAATTCCAGAGGCAGCCTTTGAAGAGGGACCTGCATCGGCCACCCTTGGAGTGGACACCTGAACGGCAACTGAGGCAATAGGTCTCGAAAGAACGGGGCAAGCAACGGAAGCAGGGGCAGTAGTCACAACATTGCAAGAAGCTGAGGTAGCCACGCTCGCCTTGACAGGAATCTCCACAGATTTAACAGTTCCACCAGCAATTGGATGATCGACGGGTTCAAACGAAGAGTTCATCACTTTCGCATCCTTAATCTCGCAGGGCGCTACGGACGAACTCTTTTTGTCACCCTTTCTGGCAACCTTCTTTACAACCTTCTCCGTTGGCCCAAAATCATATCTCATGCATGAAGAGCTAAAGCGCAACCCTCCAACACTAGTAGCTTTGCCCCTACATAAGAAGCAACATCATTCTCAGGAAACAAACAGAGGCAAGTATTAATACTCCAAATTAAACATTTCGGCTGAGTAGTGTTTGTTACCTGATCCTTAGTTCCTTCTTCCACTCGGGCACGCTTCGGAACGTTAACATCACTCGAGGAAGGCCCCTTTCGTTTCATCAAAACCTTCCGAGACATATCTTTCTCTTCGTCAAAGAAGTGAATGGTGAAAACATGATGAGTCGAGAAACGATGAACAAACTCAAAATCTTTCCGAGGAAAATAGTTCTTCGAATCTTTCCATCCATAAAGGATGGGGCCAGTAAAAAGCACGGGTTCCGAGCTCCAGTCATCATCCACAGAATAATCAGGAAATCCTGGAGTAAGATTCTCCTTACCCCCCCACAGGTCTAAAGTAAGGAAAGGCTCAAAGTGTTCGAAGAAGCGAGAAGCAGTAAAAAAGTCTTTCGCCACGAAGTCAATTATGGAGTTATCCTCGGATCGAGCCACCCAGTGATTGATCAGCCGAATGGAGCTGCAAGTAAGCTGCATGATACCACGAGGTGAAGGCATAGAACAAAGAATATCCAAAAACAGGGGATTATCAGGACGATATAATAGCGGAAATAATCCCGAAAGCATTTGATGACAGGTAACCAGGAGCCTCTCATCGCTACACTTATACTCCTCGACAAGTTCAGGGGTCAACCGACCACACGGAGATTAAATAGTCTTTATTCCGAAGGGGTCAGTGTTAAAACCTAGCTCTATCATTTTAGAAGTAAGAGTGTTAATGGTAGAAGGGGAAGCCATGAAAAGAAGAAATTGAAGAAGAAGGGGAAAGAACGGAAGTCAACCGGTGCAGGAAGTTGCAGCGGCAGGGAAATTTTACAGTTAAGCAAAAGGAAAGCAAAGTTAGAAAAGAGTTACCTTTTTTGAAACCTCCAAGTGATTATAAGAAGAGGATACCAAAGGATTATGTACGGGGCCTCTAGTTCTAAGCTAAAAAATCAAACCTTTGGGAGAAGGAAAAAAGACCGGAGCTAAGGAAGAGCAGTTCCAAGAAAAGCTAAAAGCGTTTACGAGGGAGAAAACAAAGTTTAAATGTGAAGGGAATAGCAACTGGCGCTGCAAGTTAAAGGTCAAAAGTAGCTAAAACCTCGGGAACATGCGTAACGTGTCACGACGATGTCATATCAGGAAAAGAATGGGACACGTATAACGTGCGAGAAATCGAGGGCAAGATTTCCTTTCCAAGCACCTTCGGAAATAGGCAAGGAAAGAGGCAAATTGTGGATGCAAAAATCTGCCGAAACACGTGTCAACACTAGAAGGAGAAGACAGAATTACGTCGAAAAAGGCGAGAAGTACCAGGCTATCCGCAAAGCGTAAGTTCTGAAGGAATCTGAAGGAAGCAGACGAAGGAAGAAAACCGAGAGAGGGGAAAGATCCCGAGAGAGGAAACCACCCAGAAGGAAATTCGATGGTTCCCTCGAAATCATCTCGGAGGCATCACCGACTTACTCGACAATGTCTGACACCCACGATTGCGTACTTTTTCTTATCTGTAACCCACTACTCGGCTGAGCCTATATAAGGCGAGCTTGAGCTCATTTGTAAGGGTTGGATATTTGTTTTGTCTAGGGTTGCCTTTGTAAAATCCAATCTAGGTTAGTAGTTTTATATTCCTTATGCTATGAATACACCTCTACTGTATGAATGAATATTAGACGCATAATCAATAAACTCATGAGTTTACTTTAGTTTCTTTACATGGCTCGATCAGTTTTCTCGTCTGGTATACTCGATCTAGAGATACCCATGAGCTCATAGTTTTGATGATTCTCCTAATGGCTGCGGAGTACAAAGTCCTTAAGCAGATTTTGTACATACACACCTGGAGATATTGGATGTAAGGTTCACGCCAATCCTCGACAGGATGTATCATTAAGGCCTCAGAATGATGCATATCAGATTGACACTTACTGCAGGACCCTTGTATTTCTCTAGATTGAGCTTCCATGGTGGGCCAGTAATACCCCAACCGCTGGAGTCGCCTGTAAAGAGTGACAACTAGACTTTGTCCACATATTTCCTCATGGACGTGATGAAGCTGTTGTTGAGCCTCAATGTCTCCAAGACATCTAGACAAAGATCCATCTGAGTTCCTGTGATAAAGTATCCCGTGCAATAAGAAGAAGTTCTTCAAGTATTTGAGGCTAACCTTCCTTTCAGGTGATGATCGAGTGAGTTCATAAATGACAGGTGTCCTCCAATCATGTATCTCTGGCTTGTTAGCTTGTGCCAACCAGGTTTATGAAAGTGTACGCTTCTGTACGGTGAGAGTCGTCTCCATACCTTCAAACTGTAATTTTGAGGCCAATGTTGCTAGACAATCAACATGCGTATTGTTAGTTCGGCCTGTGTGAATGATAACATCTTCGGAAAAACAAGTTAGTAGTCTCTGTGCTTCAACTCGATAAGGGGCTAAAGTAACTTCCTTCAACGAGTAAACACCATTCATTTGATTTACCAATAACTTGGAGTCACCTCTAATTTCCAGATTGGTTGCTCCTGCTTTTTCGGCTAAAGATAATCCTATCAGAAAAGCTTCGTATTCCGCCGAGTTGTAGGTACACCGGAAATCTGATTTCAACGAATGTGAAAACACTTCACCGGCAAGGGAAACCAATACTATTCCAGCTCCTCCAGTATTGTTACTCGGTGTAGCGGAACCATCGAAATATAACAACCAAGTATCTTCCTTTACCAAGGATATTTCTGGGAACTCTCCTGGTACCTCCTCATGCAAGGCAGTAGTATCCTCTCCTGGGAAGGCCGCAAGAAGATCTGCAACAGCTTGTCCTTTGATTGCCAAGTTATAAATTAGCGCCAACATTGTTAGGAAACCTATGGTGCCGCACTCGTGGCCACACGACATTATTATGGCCTGACATAGCTGTTGATAGTGGTTTTTGGCAAGGAGGTCGCAAGAGTAATTTTGCACAAATTTCTGGCATCTTGGCGTCATCAGGTGGATGGCTCAAGGCAAGGTATGAGTTTATTTGCAGTAGGGATAAGAGAATTGGCCACCATGGCCTTATTTTTGATTTTCACGACCATGGCCTAGTGCCATAGTCCACATCCCATCCCTACCTTGCCTACACGGCCATCACGTTGCGGCCATGGCCTAGTGCCATGGCCCCACCCTACTTGCTTGGTCGTGACTTCATGGTCCTACTTTCTTTGATTGGCCATAACCTAATGTCATGGTCCCGCCTTGTTTGCTTGGACGTGGCTTAAGCTACGTCCCCACTCTTATAGCTTGGTCATGGCTAGCACTATGCTCCACCCCCCACCCCCCACCTTGTTGCCTTAGCCGTGGCTCATGCCACGGCCCCCACCTTGTTACCTTGGTCGTAGCTCATGCCACGGCCCCACTCTTTAGACTTGGACGTGGCTCATGCCACGGCCCCACTCTTTTGCTTTGGCCGTGGCTCTTGGCACGGCCCCACACTTTTAACTTTGGCCGTGGCTCATGCCAAGCTCTTCAGGAGTCGGGAGTTGTACATGACAAGCTACACAACGACAAGATTCGAGGAGAAGGCAAGCTCGTCCCCTGCAACATACCACCCGAAGTCCTAGAGACCATCCCAGACTTCGGAGAATACGTGGAACTGTTCGACCTCAAGCAAGAGAAAGGGGAGGATGCAGTCGCATATATGGAAAGGTTCGGCAAGAGAGTGAAGGAGCTCTTTCCTGGTCGTAATTCAATCCATACCATACCGGCTATGGGATCGAATTCAGTCTAGCAAGGTTTTCACCGAAACCCTAAGGGAGGACGACACTGAGCCTCCTATCGAATTCAGTCTAGCAAGGTTTTCACGGGAACCCTAAGGGAGGACGACACTGAGCCTCCCGTCTATTGTATTTTCATCCCTCCAAAGCAGCGCATCATAGCGTGCAGTAGATAGGATTTCCATTTTAGCAAATAGGATTTCCATTTTACCAGAATCAATTAAGAAAGTATTTTATTTCAATATCCCTTAGAAAACATAGCCCAATCCGAAGAAAAAAAAAACCTACATCCCACTCACCGTTCGAAAACTAAAAAGAAAGAAGGAACCTTGCACTAAAAAAAAAAAAAAACACCTAGTCGAGAATATCACTCAAGACCCTAGTAGGTCCACCCTTGCAAGATAGCCTTAGCCGTTCCATCTCCTCTTCCTCCCTCTGCAACTCGGCCTTCAACTCTGCTACCTTCTTCTCTTTCTCTTGGAGGATCTCCAGAGACCCCTGAGCCTTGGCCCTTTCGAACCTATCCCGCAGCCAAGCCACATTGAAACCCTTAGACTCAGCTGTAACTATAGAATCCTCCCAATCTTGGACATCAAGCGGGTCTGCGGAGTCAATGGATTGGGCAGCCATCTCAGACACCATCGACAACAGAACGCCGACTATCGACTCGGAGAGCAAACTCTGCTCCCTCTCATGGGCAATATGGCCGAACTTTCTCCAAATACGAGTGTATAGCGTCTGGTACTTACTCGCTACTGGGAAATTGCCCACCAAGACATACCCAGGTCGAACTCGACTAACAGACGAAAGAAAAGCCACCCCAGCACCAGGATAAGAAGGCTCCACATCCGTACCACCGTCGGTCGCCTCCACAGGACCCGAAACGACTTCATCAGTAACCTTGGGAAGACTGGTACCCACGTCGTCTTCTGATGTCCGTCCCCGAAGAATGGCCGATCCTGGACTATTCGGAATAACTTCGTCGAGAGCTTCGGAGGTATTCGTGTCGTCTTTCAAGTCATCCCCACTCTCTAACATTTCCACGTTCTCCGAGACAGCATCGACACGACCCTCGTCCCCCTGTTCCTGTAGAGACGGGATTATAGTTAGGCGATAATGAACCTGAAAGAGAAAAGACCAACAAACTCCAACAAGCTTCACCTGGGTGAGTGCACGATCGTCAGCCTCGACAAAGAAAGGAGAAGAAGTCTCAAGACTCGCACCAAGCGGCTCGTCTACCTCCTTCATCGTCTCAAGACTCGCACCAAGCGGCTCGTCTACCTCCTTCCTCGTCTCAAGACTCGCACCAAGCGGCTCGTCTACCTCCTTCCTCGTCTCAAGACTCGCACCAATCGGCTCGTCTACCTCCTTCCTCGTCTCAAGACTCGCACCAATCGGCTCGTTCACCCCCTTCGTCGCCCCCACATCGACAACTGGGGACTTCGTGGGGCCATCACACTCCTCCGGTACTGAACCCTACAGAAACGATGAAAGAAGATCAACCAAGGAAGGGTAGATATATGTAAAGGGGGGTTTTTCCGAAGTGAGAGCTACTCACTCGAGATGGGGAGGAACACGAACTCGCCACAAAGGGAGGAGCAATGAAACAACCCTCAGGTAATTCCATCCTGTTGCATTTGATCTTCTTCTTAGGTTGGATCAACGGAGGAGGCGCCATCTGCCACCAGGAGAAGGAATCTTGTTAACCTAGGCAGGACAAGCAAAGCATATACATGAACATTCGGAAAGGAGACTACCTGAGGTGTTAGAGCGAAAGTATGCCTATCACTTGTATTCACCTTTCTCACAAAGTTGCCCAGAACCGTCAAGGTGTAATCCCAGAACAGGTTGTATTCGGGAGTGACCTTCGCTGACCTACCGGCCACCAAGAAGACAACTTTCCTCCCCGGATCCTGGGTAGGATCTAAGTACGCACGCAAGTCTTCCCCGGGTGGAAAGAGGGAATGTTCAAAGGGCACGTCCTGATCAAATCCCATAAACCGCGCCGCTCCGTCAATGTTATACGTATGCCTCACCAGTCCTCCCTGATAGAAGCCGAAGATGAAGCCGGAAACGCTGCTACACATGAACACCTGCTGCCCGTAGTGATCAAAGCTATTAAGACCCTGAGACCCGGAGCGTAAAACGACTTCGTCATCCTCAGCCGCGATTTCAAATTGAAAGACTCTATCATCGTAGACCTTGCACCACGGACGGAAGCAGACACACTCATCTCTGTCCAGAAAATCTATCAACCTTGCTGAGTCCTTGGGATGCTTATCGCTCCACCACATTATCCTGGCGTACTCCGATGAATCCAAAGGAAGCCCCCCTCGCGGAGCATAATGCACGTAGTGTTCCCATAAGAAAGCTTGGAGAAAAGGGAGATTGATGAACGATGAAACGCGACCCGTGGAGGAACCAGACATATTCCGAGCCAAAGCACTTAGATGCGCATACTGAGACCCAAGGAACAGACTCCCAATTGGTATAGGC
>JAJJMA010294045.1:0-11150 GCA_023529015.1 Papaver nudicaule
GTGAAATGATAACCGTCTGATACAAAGTCAGATTCTAGGTTGTTACATTGGCGCTAGAAACAGGGACCTGGGTAAAAGAATTCGTTCTTCCTAGTGGATGCAGGGCATGATCACCTCAGTTCGTATGATTTGATTGCTGCAGCATCACTTTATACACTTTTTTGTCTTCTTGTTTTCATTACTTACAGAATCGGATGGATAAGGAAGCACCAAAGATGAAAGCTACACAGCAAATACTAGCCAAAGAAGGAGATCTGACAAGACCTGCGATATCGCAGCCCGACGGAGGAGCAGCCAACACAATCACTGCTCAAAAAAGCAAAACAATTGCGGAACAGTCGGCTACAGGAATGACGCCACGCAAAACCAAATCACAGTCCAACAAAGAAGATGCGTCTCACCACCCAGCTCACGGTGCACAAAATCAGATCCATAGGAGCCGCGCAGCCACCATAGCTGCAGCAGCAATAACAGCCGCAGAAGACGAAGCACGAACCCAGGAGCGGAGGCGAGTAGAAAGGATAACGGAATCTAACACCAAAGAGATCACAAAAGCGCATCCAAGCAAAACATATGCGGGTGAAATCTCCCAGTCTAACCCGAGAGCGGCTGATGCACTTGTTGCAGGATTCAGGGAAGTATTCATGGACCAGAGACGACAATCAGAAGAGATGGAGGTGCGCCCAACAACAGAGCTAGACAAGCAGAGTCCAGTCAACAATAAAGGAAGCAATGATAGGCATGCGGCCCAGACAGGACAAAACCAGGAATACACACAAGCTTTGAAAATATTAGCTGAAGAAAACGTAAAGCTTAAAGCTTGGGTGACCCGACTCACTCCCATGGTACAGTTAGAAGATGAAGTAGACTCCCATACAGAATCCAGACCGAATGCAGAAAAGAGAACCGTAGCGGCTCCGGAGAAGCGGGGAGCGAATACCAGGCACCAGAGTCACATAGGAGATTCTGAGGGTTCAATATACACCCCGGCAAAAGCACCAAGAATGTGGATTCGGCAAGATGAGTGCGTGCCCGCACAAGGCCACAAAAATAGCCTCCACGAAGAAATCAATTGGGTACGACAACAACACGATCAAATAAGGGAACAATTGAAAGAAATGAAGACGAGGCAAGGCAATCAAGGTTATGAAAGGCTCTAGGAAGCAATAAGGGGAACTCACATATCACCTTTCGTCCCGGCCATTGCCCAAGAAAGAATCCACCCCAAATGTACCTTACCCGCCTTTGAATGTTTCGACGGCAGCGGGGATCCGGCGGCACACCTGAAATATTACACCAGGACACTGGCTAAATGGGAATTTGACCAAGTCGTCATGTGCAAGTTCTTCCCTTCAAGCCTAAAAGGCTCGGCTTTGCAATGGTTCGATAACCTTCCCGCCAACACCATCGAGTCTTTCGCCCAACTATCCAAGGATTTTGTGGAGGCATACGTCTACAACATAGCAATCAAAGTAGAAATGGAAAAGCTGTTCGTATTAGATATGAAGCCCAAAGAAAGCACCAGGGATTATACTGATAGATGGCATCGATTATGCTTGGCGATAGGAAGCGTCCCCCCGGAAGTAGCAATCGGGACGTACAAGAGCGGATTACCAAAGGGATCTCTCTTGTTTACAGAACTTCAATTGAGACATCCTAGCACCATTGCAGAGCTAAGATTGATACAAGAACGTTTTATACGGCTTGAGGAAGTCCAGAAGGAAAATTCCAGGGGTCACCACCAGGGAGCAGAGGCGGGACAAAGAGCCAACTCCACGGAGATTGCCCCGTCAAATGCAGCAAGCGACCCGGTGGCGCAACCAATAACGCCCCGATATGATCAACACCAGGGAGATAAACGACCCGCACAATGGAATGACAGGCGCGATGACAAAAGAATTCGCCAGGAAGATAAAGTTTTCACCCGTTTGAATAAATCAGAAGCGCAGATACTCAAAGAAATTGGTAGAAGACCGGATTTTGGCTGGCCATGGTACAAGGGAAAGCAGCCCGAGGCACACGCCCAGTCAAAGGAATACTGCGAATATCACGCGTACTTTGGGCATACTACAGCCAGATGTAGAGCTCTCAAAGTCCAAATTCAGAGGATGATTGATGAGGGGCAACTCCAAGAATACATCTTCTTACCACCCCCTCCATTGCACAACAAGACGGTACAACTCCCTCAGGGCGCAAAAACCGTAAACACCATTTCGCACTCAGAATGGCACCTGCCAGAGTTGGTCCACGATATCAATGTACGATACAAGAAGATTGTAAACAGCCATGAAGTATTCAAGATTGACGGGGTAACCACGGAAAACGATTGGGAAGAATGGATGGCTACCCCTCTCACATTTTCAGCAAAGGACGTTGACCAGGAGGTGGAGATTCACAACGATCCGCTTGTGCTGACTTTACCAATAGGGAGACTGGAGAGAACTACACCGGGAGAAGCAGAGTGGAATGTCACCAGAATCCTCATGGATAGTGGAAGTTCGTTGAACGTGTTGTATTATGAAGCTTTCAAAAAGATGGGGTTCCCCGATGATATACTGATGTCATCTCCTTACACAATCTACGGATTCAACGGGTCAGTATCAAGACCCAAGGGTGACATTACTTTAGCAGTCAGAGCGGGACCTATAGTCTTGGATACTTTGTTTAGTGTTCTAGACGTACCCTCCCCATACAACGCCATCATTGGACGATACTGGGTACATAAATTGCGTGGGACAGCGTCATCATACCATCAATACCTCAGGTTTCCTACTCCAAGAGGGGAAATGGAGATCAAAGGAGACCAGATGCTGGCCAGAGCTTGTCAGGACATGGAAGTAAGCTTAAACGAAGAAAGAATGACCAATCAGGCTAATCAAAGGAAGAAAAGAAAGGCTGAACTCGAGGCAAAGAAGTTAGAGCAATATCTCATGGATACGGCGGGCAAAAGTCTAGCAGATGTACCATCGGAAGCAGGCACATCAACCCAAGTTACGATAACAAAAGCCGAGGAAATCGAGCCTATGGACACTATCAAATAGCAATTAAAGAATGTTCCCGTCTTGGGAACTCAAAAACCAACGTTTTCAGCGTTGGAAGCAACCAAAGAAGTAGACATAGGCACTGTGGGAAACCCGAAAATGATCAAGATCGGGACACTCCAAAGCGCAGACCAAGAGCTTGGACTCCATCAACTGTTGATCGAATACAAGGATGTATTCGCTTGGAAAATGGGAGACATGCCAGGGATTGACCCGAAGCTAGCCTGTCATAAACTAGCCATCAAGCCAGGAACTGTTCCCTATCGACAAAGACAACGAAAAATTGCGCCTGAATATCATGAAGCTGTGGAAAAAGAGCTCAAGAAGCTGCTAGACGCAGGATTCATCAGACGGGTCAAATACCCGACTTGTATTTCAAACATGGTGATCGTCCCGAAAAAGAATGGGGGTGTACGAATCTGCATAGACTTCACCAACCTCAATAAGGCTTGTCCAAAGGACAGTTATCCCCTACCAAGTATAGATCAACTAGTGGATGCCACGACGGGACACGAGCTGATGTCGTTTATGGACGGGTACTCGGGATACAATCAAATATCACTCGCAGAGGAAGATCAAGAGCACACAGCGTTCTTCACACCAAGGGGGTTATACTGTTACACTCGGATGCCATTCGGACTAAAGAATGCGGGAGCAACCTATCAGAGTTTAGTTGACACAATTTTCAAAAAGTTTATAGGGCATAATCTCGAGGTATACGTTGACGATCTGCTGGTAAAAAGCAAGCTTGCTCAGGATCATCTGAAAGATATACGGGAAATTTTTGATGTCCTGCGGAGAAATAACATGAAGGTGAATCCCGATAAGTGCACCTTTGGTGTAACATCGGGAAAGTTTCTGGGATACTTAGTCACCAAGCGGGGAATTGAAGTCGACCCGGCAAAGATCCAAGCGATTACAGAGATGCCCTCACCAAAAAACCTTAAAGAGGTTCAAAAACTCAATGGGAGCTTAGCGGCGTTAAGCAGGTTCATTGCCCGCTCCAGTGATAAATGCAAGCCCTTCTTTGATACCCTTAAAAAGGAAAAGAGCTTCACGTGGACAGATAAGTGTGAGACGGCCTTTCGGAAGATCAAGGAGTACTTGGCCACGATACCTATTCTTCAAAAACCAATACCAGGAGAGGTCCTCACCTTATACATTGCAGCTACAGAGAATGCAGTCAGTGCGGTGCTTGTGCGTACACAAGAAAAAACTGAACAACCAATATATTATGTCAGCAAAACACTCAATGAGGCCGAAAGGAGGTACACAAAAATTGAACAATTGATATTGGCGTTGGTGTTTGCCACTCAGAAGTTGAGGACCTATTTCTTACCGCACTATGTCCGGGTACCCACTAAGGCCCCGCTAGAGGCAATACTCAGAGGCCCGAACAAGGTGGGAAGAATAGCCAAATGGAGTGCACAACTTGAGCAATTTGACATCATCTATGAACCAAGAACTGCTCGAAAATCTCAAGTCCTGGCCGATTTTATAGCAGACTTCCCTGCATACAACGAAGAAGAGATAGACGACATCCCGGAAGTGGAAGCCGACAAAGATGACCTCGGGAGCGTCATCAATTCAACCAGCTCAAAAAGGTGGGAAGTATTTGTTGATGGATCATCAAATAAGGATGGGGCAGGCATTGGAATAGTGATTACTTCACCCACGGGGGAACGATTTGTTCACGCTTTCAGATTAGAATTCGAAAGTCACACCAATAATGTCGTGGAATATGAAGCGGTCATCCACTCTTTAAAGCTCATCCTGGAGTTGGGAGTCCAAGAGGTCCGCTTAACAAGCGATTCACAATTAGTGATCCGACAAATAGAGCTGCAATATCAAACCCTAGACGAGACCTTGACTGCATATATGTGCCTGGTGCAACATTTAGCTTCTCAAATAGGCGGGATCACTTTCAGACACATCTGCAGAAAAGATAACAGGCATGCCGATGCGCTCGCCTTCATATCTTCCATGTTGAGAGACAAGACCACCAATTCTGTCAAAATAGGCCGTATCTATGAACCATCTGTGCAGATGGAACAAGTGGCAGTGATTCAGGAAAATGCAGAAGATCTAGAAGATCCCGCAGACGTGGAAATCCCGCTGGAAGAAACCCCGATTGAGGAAGAGAGACCCGATACACCGGGACCAGAGCCAATTGACTGGCGGGAGGCCATACACCGATATCTTGCCAAAGGGGAGTTACCCGCTGATACGAAGGAAGCAACGAAAATAATATCCCGCTCAGCAACATACCAATTGAGAGATGGAATCCTGTATAGGCACTCATTCCTAGGACCGCTCTTACGATGTCTGACCAGGATAGAGGGGCATCAAATACTACTCGCCATCCACTATGGGGATGCCGGAAATCACAGTGGGCGGAGATCATTGGCCATAAAAGCTAAGGCACAGGGATACTACTGGCCCACCATGTACAAGGACGCATCTGATATGTCCCGACGATGTGACAAATGCCAAAGATTTGGGAAGAAAATCAAAGCCCCAGCTACGGATCTAAACTCCGTCTTGAGCCCATGGCCATTTGTCAAATGGGGAATAGACATAGTGGGACCATTGCCTGTTGGGACCCGTCAAAGAAAATGGTTAATTGTGGCAACAGATTACTTCACAAAATGGGTCGAAGCCAAGGCAACTGCAAGAATCAGAGACGTGGACATTTTCAAATTCGTGTTTGAAAACATCATTTGTAGGTTTGGCATTCCAGCGTCCATCGTCTCAGACAATGGGGCACAATTATCAGGGACAAAATTCGACCACTTGCTCCAAACGTTCCATATTCAGAAAAACAAGTCCACCCCGATCTATCCACAATGCAATGGACAAGTAGAAGCAACCAATAAAGCAATTGCTCTGAATCTTAAAAAAACTCTTGATGGGTACAAACATAGGTGGTGCGAGCAGCTGCACAACGTGCTATGGGCTTATCGAACAACTAGGAGGGAACCAACGGGAGAATCACCATTCTTGCTTACCTATGGGGCAGAAGCAGTCATCCCGACAGAAACAATCATACCCACCACCAAAACCGAAGCATGGGAAAAAATGCTCAACACTGATTTAATGCTGGAAAGGCTAGATGATTTGGAAGAAAGGCGGGAATGTGCACTCCAAAGAATGGAGAACTACCAAAGAAGGCAAGCAAAGGAATACAACAAGAAAGTTATACACAGAAACTTCATTGAAGGGCAGTATGTGTTACGACAAATTCCACCTTATCAGAAGGACAAGAAACAAGGAAAGTTTGCACCAACATGGGGAGGACCATTCATCATCCATGATACAGCAGGCAAAGGATCATATCATCTCAAGAACCTCAAAGGCGAGATACTGCGTCATCCATGGAATGCGGTATACCTCAAGCCCTATCACATTTGACTCGCAAACAATGAAGGAATAGCTGTACAAAAAAAAAAAAAAAAAACTGTACATATTTTGTAAATTTAAAAAAAAAAACTCGAACAAAGTTTCGGGTCAACTAGGGAATCGAATAGTCAAAAGTCAATCAGACATCAGTTCGGGGAGAACAGCCGCAAAATTCCCCTCGAACATCCAAACTATCTTCGGGGTTGACAGGCAATATCTTGCCCAATCCTAAGGGGGTATCGGGCATCACAAAATAATTCCTACCCTGGGTATTCTCTCACCTCTGGCCCAGTTAGAGAGTCTACCCGAACATACGGGCAATCCTTCAAGTGGATATTCCTAAGGGGGTATACACGGTATTTTTCCTACCCCAGGGGACAAGGCATCAAAACGCCATCCCCCGCCTCTCTCACAAAGAGAGTTGGCTTCAATTTTTCTCCACTTGATTCAAGTTCAAGCGGGCCTGTTTGATTCAACTTCAGACAGGATTACATTAACATATTTCAATACTTCAACAGGATAACAACAAGGAATAGCAGCAACAAGCATTCCAACAATATTCAACATCAATCAAAAAATCTCCAACATCAAAAGTCAAGATCCAAAAACAAGACACAAAAGGTCCACTACAAACAGACATGAGAGCTAAAAGGAAAGCAAAAAAGACAGCAGCTTGTATGCCTAAGTCATCTTTTTGAAGTGCCTCTTCCCCGCTTCAACTTCATCAACCAAGAAATTCCACCGGCGTTTCATCTCCTCCCGCGCATCACGGCGGACCTCATCCACCCGCTGAGTCCAAGCAGCAACAACCCTTTGCATCTCCTCTTGAAGACGAGTAATTTCCACCTCCGCCAAGTCCGCTCTTTCTAGATGAGAGTTCGATAAACCTTGCACTTGCTCGAGCTCACCCTGCAGCTGCACCTTCTCACGGCCAAGCTCATCCACCTGCTGTTGCAAGCTTTTAAGCTTCTCCAATTCTGCACAAAGGAAATTATGGTCAACGAAACACAGAGAGATCAGATGGCAGAAGTAGACAAAACCTCACTCACGTTAGTCTCGCCCATGTCTACCCGAACTAAGTTTGTCCAGATCAATTTTTTGCATCGATACCACATGGCGTAAACTATTCAGTTCTAAAGTCATCCTCTCCAATTCCTTTTGGAAGTGATGCACCATCCGCTCACACGCTACATTTTCCTCAGACAAGCGCGAACACTTAGTCCGAGATTCTTCCAAGGCACGAGAATGCGCAAACAAATCTGCCTGAGCAGTCAATAACTTATCTTCAATTAATTGGACATCAGCGGGCGCTAACGCAAGAGCTTGCTCCAACTCAGTCTCTAGTTTCTCAATTTGAGTCCATGCATCCTTCAGTGAATCTTGTTTCCAGGAAACTAGAGCCGCACTATCTACTCGAAGTATGGCCAACCTATTGGCCAAACCACGATTGGCATCCAAAGCTTCCTCTTCCTTGGCCCTCGACTTTTCCAGATTGCCCGACAAGGTTTCAAGTGAGGAAATCACGTCTGCATGATTTGATTCAAGTGACTCGAGCCCGTCTGCTAAAGATTGCACATCATCCAAGGCCCGATCCCGCTCACTGGTTACAATATTCAATTCTTCGGTCAACATCCCTAAGCGGGACTTTGCAGTATCCAAGACCTGCATCAACTGTTTCCCTTTGTCCATTTGCTCATTCCAGCGTAATTTGATTGATGCCAACTCACGCTTCAAACTCAGAATAACGCTTTTGGACCCAGACTTGGAATCAACGGCTAACCACCACAAGGGCTAGTTTCAGAAAACAGAAGTCAACTAAACGATAAAGCATCACAAAGAGAAACAAACCTTTAGCATCAGGAGCCCGCTCTTGCAAGTCCCTCTTGAGCTCTGCAATCTCATCCTTCAACTTCAGATTTTCTTGACGCAACTCAACTAGCTCATCATTTTGTGCAACCAACTCTCCATCAGCCTTGGAATACAAAGCTTCAAATTTGGCAGCAAGCAACTTCTGAAGTAGGTATAGTTCAAACAAGTATTGTTGGTGCTCAGCTACCTGCGAGGCGAAACGGCATTCAGAACTTCAATCAAAATATGACACAACCCTGCGGAAAGTACTTACCGCAGTAAGAGCAGCCTGAGGCAAGTGATGAGCCTGGCTTTCTACCAACTTGGTCATCTCTCCGTACGATAGCACTGGGGCAGGAATAATAGGCCTCTCTAAGCGTTCGGGCGCCAAAAATGCATCTCTGACGGAGTCAAAACTATGCATCCTCATCTTGTCCCGCACCTGGGCATCCGCGGGAGACTCCCCGACAACACCAGCACTACCAAAAGGAACATTCAGCAAATTCTTCGACCGGGCCCACTTCAAAGCCTCATCCAGATTCTTACTATCCAACTGGGTCAGATCAACCAACACTTGTTTCCCTTTTTCAACTGAAGAACTTGCCAGGTGAGGTGAAGAGCCCGATGGTCCGAGGAACGAAGGAGTATTTTGAGGATCTTTAAGGCCAGCATCCAGCCCGACCTCCTCCAGCCAATCATCCGCAAACAAAGGAGACATTGGTGGAGGTAACATAGATGTGCCTCCAGTAGCCACCTGCCCCGATTGAAGGTTAGATTCATTGCTAGAAGATTCAGACGCTGGGTGACCAAAAGAAAAGGATCCGCCCCCACTAGATTGACATACCTCAATATTTTCACTCCCAACACCGTTAAACACTTGACTCAGCGGCATGCGATCTTCGGGGTCAATTTCACGAACTGGAGAAGCTTCATCTTCAGATTCCTCGTCCGACTCATCTTCCCCGCCTACATCCTCACCACCAGGAACTACACCAGAGGACCCTCTCGTTGTCTTTTGACGTTTGCTAACCTGTTCCATAAAAAAGGAAAGTAAATAAAAAACCTAAGGGGGAATAATCATACCACGAGGACATGTATGGGAATAAAAGACCCGCACATTGCTTCTTCGCCCAGACATGTCGTACTGCTCTTCTTGTTCATAACCCCTAGGAAAGAGGTTCCAGTTCATCTGCCAAGGACAGTAATGCTGATATCCGGCGGGAGCAATGCGGAGAGCCACATTAGGTTGAGCAGAGGACCATCCCCAAGCCCAAGGACCAATAATCTCGATCGGAGTGCGAAACCACTTGAAATCGTGATCATCTCTGATGAGTTGCTCTTTTGGTATGGCAATAGGATTGGCGGAACCTTCGGTACCAGGAATGTGCTTCAACTTACTGATGTCAACGTCTTCAAGCAGCATTCGAAAACCCCGACCTATAGACTTGGCACGAGCGGGACCAACACACCACTTTTTACGATTGGAAAGATTCATGTAATCCTTGTATGTGGCGTTGAAGTTTGAAACAGTATAGATCGCACGATCGTCGGGATTAAAAGGAGACCAGACAACTCCAGTCTGACCACGATGACGCAAATCACACTCAGTCACAATGCGCCACCAATTTCCGTTGTACACAACCGCAGGACGGGTGGCAGAAGATTTAGCTTCATTACGAGAAGCAAGGACATCCATCACAAAAGTGTTATCGGGGCGATACAAAGGAATTGGCATCCCGCTCTCGATCTGCCCGACGGTTGTCAAGCAATGCATGTGATCATAAGGATAATTGTTGATCATGTCATAGGTCAGATCGTCGCCATCACCAAAAAATTTTACTTCAAAATTCTGAAGACCATGACGGGCTTTAAAATCTTCCAAATCCAAAGGCTTCCAGCTATCCCATGGACGCATATAATTCTTCGGTGGAGCTTTAAGTATTGAAAGGTTGACGGGCGGCACCACAGTCATTTCATCAGCGGGACGCTTGGAGCCACTGATGGAACCTGGATCTTTCGGACCCCGACTAGAATAATCAAGACCACCTGACCGGTGATGCCTGGACGAGCTCTGATGGGACGGACGTTCTGGATCCCGACGAGAGGATCTCCTAGATCTATCATCTACAGCATGGGGAGACCGTTCCCGATCGTGACTCCTTTCCCGACCACGATCTTTATCTCTACCTCTATCATGAGGAGATCGATCATGATCATGACTTCTTCTTTCAGAACCAGACATCTATGTACAGCAGAAAGTAAATCAAAGAAACACAAGATCAAGAACAGTCAAGAATGGGGCAGAGAACCAACAAAAACAGAACAAGGAATCAGGCTAGGCCAAAACATCATCCAGACAAACGAAGAAAGCAAAAAATCACAAAGAACAAACAACAGCACGGATAATGACCATAGTTCAAGAGCAGGGGCAAATATACATATATTTTTAAAGCATCAATGCTCTTAAACTATGATCATCAGAAAACAACCAAAGACAAAGAATGAGAAGAAAGTATATTAAACTTACCGAAGGAAAACGATTGGAAGGCGAGGAAAGTTTCTGGGAGATAAAGAAAGTAACAGACAGAGACAGAAGAAAAATAATAAGAAAGTAGAGAGTCAGAGACAAAAGAAGAAGAAAAGAAAGGAGAAAGATATTTATAAGGTACGAGGAAGACCAAAAGATGGAATCAATAAATTCCTAGATTCTAGCCCCACTTTGTAACCGCCACCATAATCAAGGAGCATAACTGAAGAGTCGTGGATATTTTCTTTCCCATCCTACCCCAGTAGAACGTACAAAGAAAAGGGGCAACTGTAAACATCAGATATCCGTCAACCACGTGGCAGCATCTTCAAGAC
>JAJJMA010294067.1:0-12936 GCA_023529015.1 Papaver nudicaule
ACATGTTGTATGTGTTATCTGGATCGCAGCACGTGTCATGTGTTAACTCAAGATTGACCAAGGTTAACTATGTTAAGGGTAAAAAGGTCCAATGGGGGGTCAAGAATAATGGAGTAACTTGTAATCTGGGGGGTGCAGTTTAAATTAATGTCCTAACGGGGTGCAGTCAAAATTGCCCAATTTAGAAGCACAAACAGGCAAATCAATCAACTTCCACAATTGATCAGAAGAGCATGTCATATCCAACGGCTGATAGCCCCGGTACTTATAATTACCAATTTATAACCGAAATCGAACTCCGTGCCGTAGTGTAACATGGACACGTCTGCGTCCGCTTCGAATGCGCCTCCGACAATCGGACGTCCGCGCCTCCCTGTCGGACGCATGATTCATATGTGCGATAAGATATCTCTTCTTTAGAATTCAAAATCGGAGCACTTTGGTATACACTGGGAGAGTTTTGTTTTAGCAGCGCTTTGGCGGAGATCGTTCCAAATAGAAAAAATTGTGTCCGTATAAAATACTTGGGACTGGTTCCGTTACAGTGCGCCAGACAAGTAAATCATTCGTAAGATATTTTCTTAAAACTCCGTTAGTTTTTAAAACGTACTGTATTTTATTCAAGGGAAAATTATGGAGCTGTAATATAAATCACCAAGGTCACAATAGGATTTGAGAGCGGCAGAAAAACAAACCATCCCAAAGAAACACCTCAATTAAGATCCAAATGTTTTTTTAATTTCTCAGAAAAAGCATTCTCATGTAACTACATATAGTGAATCCCATTAAGCTAACAGCTCAGACAGTTATCGATAGTCGCACCCCAACAAACTTGAACTCTTGGGCATTGTGTCAGACATAGATCTTAAATCTGGATGCTGTCACTGGATCTGAAATGAAAACATGCACAGTCTTAACAATCAAGTCGACTGAATAAAAATATACGAACATTTAAGCGCGGCGGTTCTAAGATATTCTCAAACAAAGACACCGCTGACCACAGTTCACACAAAAAAGGAAGTCAATCACCAACAGTCTATACAAACACAGCTAATTAAAAAAAAATAGTATATACAAACGATTCAAGAATTCTAAAGAAAGTGATTATGGAGACTTAAACTGAAGAGACGCATGTCATGAGCCTGATAGCTGAAACTTCAAAACCATGAAATATTTACCAACTCAGTAAAAGAGTGATGTACCAGCTAAGCTCTCCAACGACTAATGCTCTCATTGGCATTATACCCAACGCTATATGACACTCAGTAGCACCCTTTCATGCCAAGCAAAAGACTGGCACATTGATAGGGCTCACCTGCCCAAACAAACTTGATCTTTACGGTCATAACTACCAGGGTTGCGTAGGTTGACAATTAGCACAAATTGTTCAAAATCCAAAAATACTTTGTTGACTGATGAGCTTGTAAAAATCGAATAACTGTGTCACAGGAGCAGCTGTAAAATGCAGCTTGCATCCTTCTTGAGTCCAATGACTACAGAAGGGACAACTCACGATACCCAACTTTATTCCTACATGGACCACTTCATCAACGCTGTCCACAATGTCTTTTTCTTACAGTTCTATTGACCCTCAAAGAAACCCTTTCATGTTACACCGGAAAACACGAGAGCATGTACCAAGCTCACCTTTCCAAACAATATTGACCTTATAATTACTTGATTTATCAGTGTTACACAGGTAGATTATCTCAAACTGTTAAAGAATGGGATATGTATTAATAATGACTAACGAGCATGCAAAAAACAAATAACTGTGTGCAGAAGCAGCTGACTTCAGTTATAAAAAGGCATCTGCAAACACAAGCCTTTTTGAAACATGCTCAAACTTGTAAAAGATACAATTTCAGGTAACTTTCTTTACTTTTTCACACCATAGTATCTACAGTATAACTTTTTTGTTACCAACTAGACAAATCACAAGGTTGCACCGTACCACCATCTACTGCAAGACAAAGTAGCTGTTCTGGCGGATCATGTAGGATTCCATGCAGTGCATTCTCCACGAACCAAAATCTATACTACTACTGGATACTCCTACAGCCTATTACTAACCATTCTGTTCAGTCAGAAAAATTCAATGTCATATGCACTCCTAAAGTCTAAGCTTATTGCATTCTGGTGATTCCTCTATTAACCAAATTGCAACCTAATATATACCAAACTACATCAAGATTTATGAGTGCTTGCCATATAGTCAAGTTATTTTTAAAACTTCAGCATACATATTAGTAACCTAGGTGAAAACTTAACCATTCTTGACAACAATGGGGTACCATGGCTGGTGAAAGGTACCCCATATCTAGCTCCTTAAGATAGCTAAAGGTCATTCACCTCTTTAAGCGTGAAATATAGATCCGTGAAAACTTAGTTCAATTGAAAGTGTGAGATCTACGTAAGTAAAGAACGGTGTTCATAACTTCCATTTAATTAATGAAATTAGGTAGAATCATAACTTTCAAATTTTGATGATTTGGGTTTCATTTCTAGCCTACCCCAACTTGTTTGGGACTAAAGGCTTGTTGTTGTTGTTGTTGTTGTTGTTGTTGTAGGTAGAATCCTAACTCCACGACCAAACCATCATCTCAGAGAGTCTTGGTTCGTTTATGTCTAATTTTTAGAAACCTGTTTTGCTGCAAACAAAGGCTACCTACAGTAGGTGTAAAGACTTTTATTAGGGTAACTCCATGCCCAAAGTAGTAGCGAATATCCAAACAGCAAAAGAACTTATGACCAAATTCCTTGACACACTCATGTTAACAACTTACTAACCTAATCTCTTAGTCAACGATTAATTGTTCTATCCAATTCCAGGTTCTAGAATTTCATAATCAAATCCCATTTGGTGAATATTAAGCATTTGTACGTACAGAAGACGCATATGCAGTCATAGATTTGAACTAAACTTGCTTACCTCAAACTTTCAAGAGCTGCAATTTGGAAGCGAAGGAAATGGCGATCCAGTCAGGCTGAAGAGCTGACCACTGTAACTGATTAATCTCTGAACCAGCAGAATATGCAAGTATTGGATCAATCCCATTTGGTCCTGCTACAGTTGGTAGCTCCCAAATAAGCGCTTGTGAATCATCTCCAGCAGAACACATATGACGACAACTCTGTGGCGCCCATGCTATCGCATTCACACTAGCTAGATGCCGATCTAGTTCCGCTACCGGCATTGAAGGTGACCTGATAGCACACATGTAAGTGTAAAGAATAAATCAAAAAACTAACAGAGAAATTTCCCCAAACTCTACTCACTAAAATGACTAGAGAACTACTTAGGTTCCAGTGAAGCAGGAGATGGAAATGCATTTGAAGGAGTAGACGAGTAAATAAAATTGTCATTGCTAAATAGAGTAAACATAAACTAGGATAATGGGATTATAATCATTGAATAACATTTTGGATAGATGTGAAGTTCAATTAGACCCACTTAATCAATGGGACATTGGCACCTCTATCCCTAGCAATTCTAGCTTCTTGGTGAGCAGTTAGTTCAATATCAGAGCCAGCCATCAGAAGTTAATTATGAGTTCAAGACTCAAAATAAAATAGAATTGACATTGTTCCCATGCTTCCTATGAGCTAGCTATAGTTTTGATGAATATCGTCCTTCAATGTTAGCCCTACATAATGTGATATACACTACCATAACTATCTCTAATAAATAATACTGTAATAATCACAACTCATACTAGCTTACAGATAAACAAAAACAAATAGTAAAAGCTGAAATTTAATGGTGCATTACCTGATATCCATAATCACAACTTTGTTGCTATCCATTAATGTCGTTGCAATATAACGTAAATCTTGTTTGTTCCAAGCTAATCTGAGTAATGGAGTATCGGGTAATGGACTTTCATAAATAATGGTGGAATGTTCTTTATCTCTTAAATCGAAAATTCTAACAGACCCATCAGCAGAAACAGAAGCAAAAATCCCAACTTCACCCCACGCAATATCATAAACCTCTTTATCATGAGCAATAAGTTGAGTTTCCACAACACCTTTTTCAATATCCCAGATTGTACAAGTTGTATCAACACTTGATGTACCAATTCTATTTGGGTCTAATTCATTCCAATCAAATGAGGTTAATGGCGCACAGAATTCACTTGATTTGCTATTATCAAGGACCGATTTGGGTTCAATCGAATTTGCTTTTATATCCCAAAGTCTTAGATAATCACCAGAAGAAGCTAAGAGATTGTTGGAATTGAGGCTTGGGTTAAACATTAGTTTTGTTGGAGGATATTGATGTTCAAAAGAAAGATTTGGGTCTGTTTTGAAAGTTGAGGTTTCTTCATCAAATGATATAATTTCCACTTTATTGTTGAAATGTTCTATGAAACTACCAACTGCAATTTTATGGGTTTTGTTTGATGAAGTTGTTGGTGATGGTGAAAAAGCCATGGCGTAAATTGGGTACGGGGAATCATAAGTAAATACATTTTCTATATTGGATTCTTGAGCTGAGTTCTCCATTACATATACAACGGAGTCAAAATTGAAAATTGGGGATTTTGGAACTGGTTTTTGTTGCGTCTGTTAACAAGGTTTTCGGGGTTCGAAAGACAATGAAATTAGGGTTTTTGTTTGTATTTGAAGAACAAGGAAGAGGTAAGAAAGCTCCAAGTAGGTTGGAAGGAAGAAGTCGGGAAGGAATGATCAGGACTGAGAAGTTTGAGCGTTGAATGGTAAGTACGGTAAGTTGTTGGACGAGGAAATAAGTTGTTGGATACTTGACTATCGTTGGTAAATGAGAGACACTTTGGAAATTCCAGCCAATGTTCCCGTCCCGTGCAGTGTTTTTTTTTTTTTTTTTTGCGAATCTTGCACTAAAAGCTCTAAGTTATAAAAATTTTCACGTCACGCAGTGACAAAATCACAACTTTCTATTGGCGGAGTTTGGGAGGGAGGCATTGTGAGAAGGACATTTGCCACGTTGCGCGTTGACATAAATTACACTTTGTTTACACTTTTTTAAAATCTCACCCACATTGGTGATGCATACCTACTTTTACTAACTAAGTTTTGGACTAATTAATATTTGCTATGTGCGTTTTGAACTAACTCCGTTAAAAAAAAGGTCACCTACTTTAAACCTGGGCTCTTTTTAGTCTTTTCACACGGGTTGTTTAATGGCGTTTGGATGCAGAATTTACGTTTTCAGGGGATTTATAATTTCAGGGGATTATAAAACCCAGGATTTATGTAAATACCTGGCGCGTTTGGTAACTCAAGAAAAAATCTCTGGAAACTGTCAAATCCTTTGTTTGAAATTCCATGTACTGTTTGGCAAACCTAGG
Organism: Papaver nudicaule; assembly: GCA_023529015.1. NCBI lineage: Eukaryota > Viridiplantae > Streptophyta > Magnoliopsida > Ranunculales > Papaveraceae > Papaver > Papaver nudicaule. The sequence continues at coordinate 5,334 of JAJJMA010294067.1, forward strand.
ATTTACACAAATGCTCTGTTTTGAAATTCCATATTAACTATCTCGTCCTCAACTTAGTTGGTGGATTTAAAATCTTTGATATTAAAAATAGATAGCTATTTGCTTAGTGTGCAACCGTGCAAGCATAAGCAAAAACAAAAAACACATATCTATCTATCTCTTTAAATCACTTTTATGCATCAAGGAGAAGAAACAACAGTACTAGTTAGCTACTTACGATACAAAAAACAAGACCCTATCATTTTGGTGATGAATCAAGAAGTCCTAAGAACCAGAACAAACTACAAAAACAATAATGCAAAACCCACGTTAAAACATAATCAAATGAAGGAAGATGTATTAAAAACCAAACTTGACATCATATGATATGAATAGGGTTTACCTTTGCAGCTTCAACAAATATGGCGAGATGATGGCGGAAGGAGGCGGAAAAGTGGAGAGGAGGATTTTATATGGTATTTTAGGGTTTAACTTTGGTGGAGCCACAAATCCCTTGGAAAGTTTCATAACAGGGGGGGGGGGTGTTACTCGATTTGGAGGATTTGCTGGGAAAGTGTTTCCCAGGGGAAACATGAAGAATACAAGGGATTTTGGCAAACAAACGGGCAAAGGATTTATAATTCTACCAAATCCCTTGGTCCCATGAATCCCATTTCTAAAATCCTGCATCCAAACGCACCATAAGTCTTTTCATCCAAAATTAGATTTATGCTTTGTCGTATAAAACAATTCCCCTCCTTCACTTCGTGATTAGCTCTCTACGTTATGTTTTCTTCTATTCTTTCCAGTATAGTTCCTCGAACAGATTTCTGGTGTGTTTTCTATTCTTGGTGAGGTCGGAGCCTACTAATCGAGGATTATCGATGGGTTGATTTCTTTGAGGAATTACATTCCAGGGCGAAGAGAATAAAGAATCAAACTTTTAATCCTAACAAAAAAAAAAAGGGTTCTTAATCTTCCCCGTAAGCGATTGACGGTTGCAGCACCTGTAACTGTAATGGCCACTGAAGCATCAGATCTTCTTCAATTTGATTCACGCAAAAGTAAGTTTGTTCCTCTTTGTCTCTGTTTCGAATTAGTGATGCCCTAGGTTTTACTAAATATAATTACTGATTAACACCCATGCGGAAGAAGACTTTTACAAATCTTTACCACAAAAACTGATTATAGGTAATGATAGGCGTTTTAGAATTTAAACAGTCGTCGCTCATATCCTCCTAATTACCTCAACGTCTGCAACCATTAGCCTTTTCTTTTTCATTACCAGGTGAAGCTCGATCAATCCTTTCTTCTCTGTTTCCCCCGAACGTCTGCAACCATTAGGCTTCTCTTCCTCATACAGGTCAAGCTCGATCAATGCATTCCTCTCTGTTTCATTACTCGAGCTATGATGCATCTTTTTAGTACGTCTTTTATAATCATAACTGATTTATAAGAAGTTAGAGATTTTCAGTGAGTTTGACTATAACTGATTTCACCAAGGAGAGTTTCCCGAAGACTTAATACTCCATTAGTCATCCTTGCAAAGCTAATACTAATGGATAACTTAACTGTCTTCAAACACTCGACTAATATATGTTTATGTTAATTTTTGTATGAGTGCTCTGAAGATGTAGGTTTCCACCCAATTAAGCCCTAAGCTGTTAAAGAACGTATGGTTGGCACCATCGTAGAACACTTGGATATGCTATATATGCACATTCATGGTGCGTGAAATCATGTAGTTAAGGTTGATGTTTCACAAATTTGCTATCTGATTTGATTTGCGCAGGGTTGAAACTTGAAGGAACATTTTCCTAACCATCATTTTCTCTTTATTTTTCCCTGAGCACATGGTTTTGTTAAGGTGTTTACACTTTCTTTTTTAGATTTCTTGATTGTCCATCTGGAGTCGATTCCTTCCCATGACCATGATTTGAACGTTTTGCTATTAAAACGGAAGAGAGGAGCTGGAGAGCTACGGTTATGTCGCAGGAAGAAGAAGCGGAAGGTAATGTGTTTGATGTAAGGGTTTTATTCTGTGGACTTAAGAAATTAGAATTGACATTAAGTTCGATACATTTGAAATCGATAATGCAAACAATAGCTAAGATACCTATAACATCACTTGAATTTTATGAAAATTCGTCAGAGTTATCATAGAGTATCTGATCTATGTTACGATGGCTTTGCAATTGATATATATTGTTTTTTATTTGATTTTCATCGTTATCATTGTTTTGGTGACACGGTTTACATTGCCCTTAGCAATTTTCATCGTAATCATTACTATTTTTTTCTCTTTAAGTGAACTATATAAGTAATGGCAGGTTCGATTAGATGTTGCTGGAACAAAAGTAAATGCTGAGTCATAGTTTGCACTTCGGTCATGTCTTCCAGTCAACCAATCATTTTCCCCATGACAACTCAATTGCAAGTACTCAACACCCTGACCCCCTGACCTTTAATTACGAATCAATAGCTTACTTTCTTTTGAATTGTAAATCAGCTTACTATTTTTATTTTGTGTTGGTGAAGATCTACATACAGTAGAGATTCGGAAATGCTTCTCGAACTGGCAATAAAATGTGAGTAAAATATCAAAGACCCTTTGATATCAGTAAGTTCTTCCTCGAAATCGAAATTTTTTGCAGTTAGTGCTCATTATGGTTGTATTAAGGTAAACAATGATTCTTGATTGTATTTTGAATACAGTTTTCAAGTGAATGGTAAAGTTCATTAAGAATTATTGTTCTAAGTTTGGATTAAAAACTTAAAACAGGTGGAAATAAGACGTGCACCTTTGTGTGTCGGTGGTGGTCGTTTAGCTGAAGCATCTGTAACAAGGTTTCACAGAAAAGGCTGGGCAATCTACAATGTTGGAAAATCCACCTCATATTTTAGTTTGCAAGTAGGAAATAGTGAAACATATTTGGTTCCGCTCCATAAAATGTTATAATTGTCTGAAGCTTACATGAGTTGTAAAATGTCGGAGTCTTTGTCGTATAATCGTATGCAAAATATCAACGTGTCGCCGTTTATAATATTTGTGCAAGTACATACCATTATTTACTAAACTATGGTGCAAGTAATTCCTGGACCATGTCTGTGTCGTGCAAGTGTAACTGACATTTGCCTTCTCTCTGCAGATCAGTGTAAAACCTGCATCTGTAATTTCGGGTGTATCAAACAGTGCCATGTTCTAGTATCCTGCTGCGACAGTGGTTTGTAGATTGACTACACTTGCGGGTTCTTGGAATTTTCATTTTTAGAGGGATTAAGTTGCATAAACGTTAAGTGAAAGTACTGCAATTATGAAAAGGTTAGTGACATGATAAAGAAAGAATGTTCATGAAGAGAGCCCAAATCAGACATGGAAGGGCAAAGCAACACCTTGAGAACTGAATCTGTCTCACATGAAAAAGAAAGGTTTAATCAGTATTTGGAGAGTGTTAAGAAAGGAGAGACAAAGATTGTTGATGGCCTCATGAGATCATTGCTTCTTTGGATGAAAAGGAAGAGGATAATGATGGTGATTGTAATGTTGCGGAGCTGCAATGGAGACGAATAGTAGATGATATGTCAAAGATTAGAAAGTTAAGAGATTGTCTTGCAATTGCCGATGTGTATGGTAGTATGAAAATGGAAGTTGTTGTAGCTCTTGGTTTATTAGTGTTTCAGATGAGTCAGAATCCAACTTATCACCTACGATTAATATCCTCAACTGCAAGATTGAAGGCGACAAATTTCCAAAAGGTGTTTGACCAAATATTGCAAGTGGCAGACGATGGAAAATTGAAGGAAGGCCAGATGATAAAAAAAAAGATTTTCGTGTTCAACATGGAATTCAATGAGGCTGCAAGGAAGCATAGACACAATTGCAATACTTACTACTACTACAGTCAATTGAGGTTGGATTCAGCTACAAATCGGGAGGCTGACTATCAGGTGACTTACACCACTCCGGTGTTGTCTCGACAGAAGGGTGTTGCAATTCTTAGTGGGTTTTCAAAAAAAAATATTGTTGACGCTTTTCCTGGAGCTGGAGGGTACTGATTTTAGCGAATTTAATCTCATTAGAATCATGGAGAAGGCAATCTCTGGAGAGGAATACAATTACGATCTTTTGTACTTCGAATGTTCTTAGTTGATTCGACACGGGAAGGTGTTTATTTACATGGTGTTACAAGCTAATAATGATTGTTTAACTAAAGAGTTAGCATGATAAACTTCCTTGACGCTGAATTATGGGCGCCTTTGTTGACGACGTGGATTGTTGGACTTCTGGCGGTGTTCAAAGATCTTTGAGAAAAAGGAAAAAGCTATTGTTCCGAGACATATATTGGTCCGTAGTTATTTTATTGTTTTCCGTTGGCTCCGGATTTGGATTTCTATTTCGATTCAAATCTCTTTTTTTTTTTTTTTTTTTTTTTTTCTGTTTTAGGTATGTAGTCATCTTCATCTCCCTTTCGTTCGAAGGGTGGACCTGCAGTTTTGGGATGTGATGTCTCCTCGGTAGTATAGTCTATATTGGAGTTTTTACTTGGCCAAGATTTTCTAGCTCATCCCTGCTCAAGTATTGGTCAAAACTTAGTTATGGTATACTGATTTATACCGTATTATAATTTGTTGTTTGCAAACTTCGTGTGTGAAAACTAAAGATTTTTGTTGCGGCTATTGGTGATAATTTTTTTTTTAATAGATAAACCAAGACTAAGCCTGAGGTTACAAGACACAACAAACACTTTCATACAGAACTAAGTGACCAATCTCTAGCAACAGAATCTCAATTAACAGAATCACTTGTAGTAGAATCCTAAGTAACCAGTAACAGTAGCAGTAACACCCGTATACATGCAGGAGAGCTTGAATCGTTGAAGCTTGATTCACCGCCCAAGAACAGTTTTTAATTAAAATCTGGAGACCACCTTCTTCCAAGAAAAAAGGGCTAAAAGAAGTCTGGAATAAAACTTTCCGAACCGGAAAACAATGAGCTCGCCGGATAAATCGTCGGAGCTCCTGCACCTGCCGGAGAAGATCATCACCAGTCTCATAGCTAACGTCAATCAGATTGTGACCCCAACATAAGAACACCATTACATAGAATATCAGCACACTAAAGTAAGAAAGTGAAACAATAAACAAGGAAAATCTAAGACTATTACAAACTAGAATCCGACCGAAGCCATCAACGGAGAAAATTCCAATACTGCAACAGTAAGGGTTGATGAAGCTAAAGCTGTAACAGATGTTGATTCAAATAGCTCAATAGAAATTGCTGGACAAGGTGGAATGCACTGATTTCTTAGCTGCCTAAGAACACAAACCATCCCTGCAGAGAGATACACATCACCCAAAAGACAACCTACAAACAGATCTTGAGTTTCATCAACCTCATAAACCTGCTGGAGAGAATCGCCGATGAGAGATAGATCGTTCCAAATCGCAAAAATCACCACAGCCACAATATAACAAACAGGAGGATATGATCTGGTGGAAATCCCATCAAAACAACTAGAAGAGTTGTTCCTCAAAAGATAAATCAGATCTAGACCTAAACTACTGAAACATGAAACTAAAAGAACAAAGAAAAGATTACAGACAACATCGTAATAAAATAGACAAGCTAAGAAGATGAAATGGTAAAGGGGACTGCCCAGATCTGCTCCTTATGGGGCAGATCTGAGCAGAAAAGAGGCCGCCGGGGTTGGGTTTTTCGTTGGGAGAAAAAGGAGAGAAAGAGGAGAGAGAATAGGTTTTTGATTTATTGGTGATAAAATAAATGGGTTTTGATTTATATTTCGATTTTTGGCTTTTCTTCATTACCATCCTACATTTTCGGATGAGGTTCCCTGTCGCTGCTAGAAATGCATAACATGCATCCCTCATTCAACACCATAACAATAGGGGTCCAAGATGGATGCGGTCAGTTCATTCAAGTGGTATAGCACAGTTATTATTGCTTTGTAGTATCATTTTTGAAGGTTAACAATCGTGACATTAATCAAACAAAAACTTATCATCTTCAGAAGAAGACGGTGGTGGTAAGCCTTCACATAGAGTGGTTGTCTAAGGACTCGTGAAATGACATGACTGGGGGGTGGGTATTCAGGTTTCAGAGAGAGATGGAGAGTGTTTTGTGATCGTGAAATTCATTTTGCATATAAGATGAGACTGAGACTAAGATCGGCTAAACGAAGACCATAAAGAGATGGCGCTAACCAAATACCTTTTTGCGGACTAAAATTTCTCCTCCACCACCTCCCATCCAAGGCAACAAAGCATATGATTTCGATTTGCATCCTAACAAAGCTATGGTAAATTTGCATCCAAGACGAGTCATGTTCCGGTCATATGACGGAGTTACACGCAAATTGACAACACAAAAGCCGATGTTAGAGGAGTAGCAGACACTGGAATCCGAAACATTCATAGATTCTTTGCTCGGCCAGCTTGCTAGCTGATAATAAGAGTAAGTTTCTTGGGATGAGGATTCCATTGATAGCTTTGGAAGAGATGGAGATTCGATGAAAGGATATTGTAGATGAAATTCGACTTGCATCAGCACAAACAGGGAGGAAAAAAAAATCGGTGCGTAACATGGGCACAAGTCAAGATTTGTGACATCTAATCTGTCTTTGTTCCAAGTTATGAGGATCATGGTAAATCTCCAAAAAATTTAGGTTTATCTTCGATTATTTTAATTGATTTACCTGATTTGCGAAAAAAAATTATTATTTTATTTACCGCACGTCGACCCTTCGTATCTAAATTTCATAGCAATTAGGCGATAGTCATGAGTCCGTAGGGGAAAAAAGGGGAGAATGATTAACACACAAGCAGTAAAAAGGTCCGGTGCGTAGCACGGGCTAAATTCTAGTCGGTAAAAAAGAAAAAATAAAGGGAAAAATGAAAGAATTTATTTTTAATGTGGAAAAGCTTGTACAAAAACTATGGGAAACAGACTCGTTCAATAGTTGAACTGAAGTGAACTTCATACTTTCCGAGAGAGCAGCTCTGTGAATCGAGTGATTTCGATCTGAGTTAACTCGATTTCAATTTTTTCATTTTTTTTGCGTTAATCTGCATCATTCCTATTGATTTATGATCATGTTCTTCTAGTTTCTTACTTTATGTGAATTTCATAATGTTTTTTGTTCTAAATAGTTACTCACTTCAATTATATAGGCGGAGGGACCAATTCTCTTAGATTAAACATTGCCAAGCCCTATAGGGAGAAGCATGTGGCATGAAATTTTTAACACTCAAAAAGATTTCTTTCTTTTATGCAGCTTGCAGGTGAACAATGGGAAGAAAACAAGCTTTTGGCATGATCAATGGATAGGAAATTCCACACTAGAAAAGAAATACAAGAGACTCTTCAAGCTATGCACTCAACAAGATGGTGTAGTATATGATTTTTACAATGCTACATCAATGGAGAAATGGAACTTCCAGTTCAGAAGAAGGCTGAATTCTGCAGAGAGTATTGACTTACTTGAACTTAGATATGACTTGAGAAACACTGATTTGAACCCTTTGCTGAATGACAGTGTTAATGGAGATTTTTCTGCTACAAAGCTTTATGATGTGCTGACTGATGGTGAAGAAGATATGGCTACAA
>JAJJMA010294068.1:0-11336 GCA_023529015.1 Papaver nudicaule
CAAAGTAAATGAACATAAACCTGCTTCAAGTGAGCTACGCAAATTATCATTATTACTCCACAACAATCAACACAAATAAAAACATAAACTTTAAAATCTTTTTAAACAATGAATTTAAAACAAATCCCTAAATCTAAGTGAACGAAATCACCTCTGATTTCACTTCTGCCTTATCACGAATCTGAGAAACACCTCACTGATAGACTCATTCGTTTCCAACTCTCCACATTCGTTTCTCTCGAAAAGAACGAAATACCAAAACATGTATAGACTCATTTATCAAACATGGTGTGCCCCACACCTCACTGGATTGTTGGTTTTCTCACATTCAATTTTTTTGGAAATGGAAGAAGTTGTAATTAACAAAACTTGGATATGGACTCGGGCAATACACTTTAGTGTTAGCCGCGGTGAGCCAGAAAGCTTAGGGACTTAGGCCCGTGCAAAAAGTAAAATTATGTTGATCATATATAAAATTATAATATCTGTATATAATAACAAAATATAGTTGATTGATATTTAGACATTAAAAGAACTAAACCAAACAAGTACCCTAATAAGAAATAAGTCGTGCCAAGCCCGGTTTGGGAGGGTAAGAAAAATTGAGCCGCCGACTATAGGGACCCATCCTTTGATCACAAGATTACAAGTTATGCGCTTTACTACTGAGCTTGGGCAATATTGCTTGGTAACACAAACTGTCATGGTCATCGACCTCATTTTCTGATTAAGGCCATATACAAACCAACTCTCGCAGAAATACTAGGTCCGGGAGGTGTCTCGGAAGTGCCATAGTAATGGTAGGGATTTTTTTAGTGTTTCTATGGTTATGTCTATTTTGTAACAAGACTATCTCAAGGATTGCCAAATCTAGGTATTATTAGTTCATAGTTTGCCACGTATTTTTCAGAAGTTTTAAAACTAGACCCCTATCCACATTGTGCTAGTGATAGCATTGCTAGATGGGTAAATGGTTACCAGCACAGCACTTAAACAACTATCGATCTCTTTACATCAGCACAGCAATGATGGACTACATAATTGTACACATGAATGGTATAATCACCCCATCACCTCACCTATACATTTAGGCCCATGTCTTATAAATGGGCTTCAGTTATGATGTACCATGTCTTCATTTTACAACTGAACTAGACAGTAAGCCTGAGAGGGAGAGATAACAGGACATGAAAGTGAAAACTAGGGCTGAGCAACGGATGGATTTTGGCGGATTTGGTACCACCCGTGTTCAGTCCACCCAAATGGCGGATTTATAAACTGCACCCGTGTCCAGTCCATCACCCGGCGGATTCGGGTTCAGCGGGTGGGGCGGGTGAGCGGACTGGATGCGGATAATCCGCGGATTTTGTTTAAGTTTCGAAGAAAAAAAAGCAAACATGGAGCCAGAACAAGCAACAAATATCCCATCTTCAGAATGAAACTAAGATAATTGCAATGCAGAATTGATTATTAAATTGATAATTGCATTGAAGAATTGATGTAGAGACATAAACTCTCATCCACTTCTTAATCGTATAACCTTTGAAACCCAATCAGATCATAGAAACCACCAAACACACAAACGAGAAAACCCTAATTTATGCTTCTCACGAATCCCTACTATCCGCTACTTATTCACTGTAATTGTGCGAGTGTAAAATCTGCATAAGTACTTCACACCCAACAGCCATTAGATATATGAATCACAAGTATGAACCCTAATCAAATAATCAAGGTACAAATGTAAGGAGAAGATACAAGGTGCAATGGATGCAACCCATATCATGAATTTATTACTTTCTTGGTGTTTGATTACATGAATCTCCATTAGAGAGGAGTTCTAGCTCTAGATCTAGTTTTTGGGGAAGAAGATGAGTAGAGGAGAAGGAGGTAGAGAGAGAAAGTAAAAGAAGATCCCCTCTCTCCTAGGAGATATTTCCTTTATATAGAGGTAATTTACATGATAATTACATAAGTGCCATTATCTTAGCTACCAAGTAAAGGAGTTCGGTGCGCCTCGTCTTCAAGTGACTTCGGCTCTCGTATGTCGGTTTATCTCTTCGGCAGACTTCTTCTTCGGGCTTGGTATATTCCTCGAGGGGAGCTTGGGTTCCGAGCTGGGTAGCTACTTCGGATGGATTGGTGGATCGAGGCGACATCTTCGGATGGTGGTCCATGGTTCGTAGTCTTAGTCTTTGACTCTCTTCGCGTTCATAAAGCGATGTCTTGCTCTTCTTCTAGGATGATGACACGTGGATCGTCCGAATTATGCCCCCACAGTAATATCCAGAGGCTTAACCGTACAATGAACTTTTCTATAATATCCCTGAGATATAGGTATCATCCCCAGATTACCCTTAAGATCGGGTACCCAACGGATTTGGCGGATTTACCCGTGTCCAGTCCGCCAAAATGGCGGATTTGAAACATAACCCGTGTCCAGTCCACCAAATGGTAGATCGGGTACCCATCCGCCAAAGTGCGGATCGGATTGGATAAATATAGCGGGTACCCATCCGTTGCTCAGCCCTAGTGAAAACCAACACATGCACTTTCTCATGAGATGACATCCATGGCCACGGTGGACAAACTGAAACTATATTTTGATTGTTAGGAATCAAGTTTGGCTTTGTAGGTTTGTTAATTGACTAGCTAATTGTGTGGCTCATGATTTAACAAAGAAAATAAGGGACGATAAAAATGGTTTCAAAAGAGCCAGGTTCTCATATGTGAGATCAGTGGATGAAGTTTTCCGTGCAGAGTTTAGAAATCTCAGAAAAACTCCTCTTATGTATAAAAAAAGAAAAAATTAATTAATTATAATATTATTTTTAGAATCAAATGTAGTACATTTCTAGCTCTCTCTAGCTTGCACAAATAGCCGTGATTACATGATTTAATACGATTGGGTCCATATATATGCCTATTTATATTTTAGGACTTGTAGCATCCCACAAACAAGGTCAAAGTTCCTTCAGTTTCAATTTTTTTTTTCTTCTAGTTTCAGTTAGTTCTTATCCTCTGTCAGGGATACTATTAATAGAGTTGCGCGTCACGCAAATCTACTGGGAATTCCTCGCTCAGTGTCACATCTATCATGATAGGAACTACCCAAACTTTTGGCGAGTTTTTTTTTTTTTTTTTTTTGAAGATAAAGCCTGCATTTTATTCATAAGTTAAGAGTATTACACCCATTGCTAAGGTACATCAAATGTTATTTATTTTGGCGAGGTTTTTGTTTCAATTTTAACGTCAAAAAAAAAAATGCTATTATTAGAATTGTCAATTAACCGGTACCGTAAAAAAAAAACCGGTACCGAAAGTTTGGAAGTTGGAACCATAAAAGTAGCAAAAGTTAGAACCGCCATATGTTTGGTCTGGTCCCCAACCCCCATATCTCGACTACTGTTCTCAAAGTTGGGACATCCTAATTCCAATCACACGAAACCCGAATATGTTTTTCTCTCTTTCCAATCAAACCACCCAACCGCCTCGAATACCTCTAAAATATCTAAACAAGGAAACAAATTTCATGTCAGATCCAAAATTTTTAGAATTCAAAAAAATTCAAACCTCTCTTTTCCCGCCTAAAAATTTTCAGAGAAAGTTCCTCAAAGTTTCTTCAAACGAGATTCAAGATGATCGATCTAGAGTAATTTCTCCATCTTTTCTTGTCCATTCTTTGTTCTTTTGATCTTTAATGACGTTTTTGAAAGAAAAAAACCCTAATAATTTTTGAATTTTTTGTTTGTTTGTGGATGTGTAGATCTGAGAGAGATTATCAGTTAAAGTTCGTTGAGCTAGATGATTTGAAAGCTGAAGATTATATGCTTGAAGCGATCGATAAATGTAAACTTCTAATCTCTGAGTTTTGAATTTTTCGGTGATTTTGTTGCTTTTGAATTTTTGAAATTACCGATAATTTTTGAATTTCGTCTTTGAATTGCCGATACATGCAATTAATGTTATCTCAGTGTAGTTCTGATTTCTTGATGATACAAGCTAGATCTCTGTCGTTTAATCATAATTAGTTCGTTTTTTTACGGTTCAGTTGAATTTCGCCGGCATTTCACCGCGTTTCAGTTTAATTTCAGTGTAAAGGAATAAGCAGATTCATGTTAGAGATGCGATTTTAGGTTTTATCGGTACTGATTTGATATCTTTGATGCTAAAAGTTAGATCTATATTGTTTACAGATCACTTCTGTAAGGTTTCACCGGCGTTCCAATTTGATTTTTTATGTAAAAGGAAGTTAATCAGATTTAGATGTAAAATCTGGCTGAAATTTCATAAATCCATTCAGATCCTCGTGTGTTTTTCATCGATTTTCAAATTTAATTCTAAGGTACACAAAATTGTCTTAATCGTTTGCAGTAATCGCTCAAGGAATCAACGCTGGAGACATTAAGAAGCTTCAAGATGCAGGACGTAAAGGAATTATGATGATTCCCACGAAAGAAGTAAAACTAAATTTCTGAATTTAGATCTTGAGTTTTTGAGAATGTCATTGTATTATCAATTTTTTTTTTTGCTGATTTTCTCCTTGTTGTGTAGAATTTGACTGGTGGTGGAAAAGGATTATCAAAAGAAAAAATGGATAAGATCTGTGACGCAGCTGCAAAAGCAGTCGTAAGTACTCAACTCATGTTCCTAGACTTAAGTTAAATCTTGGATTCGTCGATTGTGTGATTTTCTTTTCGTTTTGTTGATTTCTGAATATTTGTTGTTGTCTTGCTCAGAAGTGCATGATGGGAAGCGATGCCTTGATTGATGTAAGTAATGTTAGTTTCATTTGTTGATGTTTGTCGAAATCCTTTTGGGTGAAATTTTATTGAAATTTTTGGGAAAAGGAAATATCTGAACAGTTGAGATTTTTGTTGCAACAGAGAGAGCGAGTTGTCAAAATCAGTGATGGAAGCTCCGCCCTAGATGAACTTCTAGGCGGTAATTATTCAATCATTTTGTTAATTAGTCCTTTTTTTTCTGATGGGTGAGTTTTTAATTGGTTCATTTTTGATGTTGTTAAGGTGGAATTGAAACATCTTGTATGCCAGAAGCTCTCAGGTAGGAAAAAGTTGGTTCAGAGTATGTCATATATTCTTTTCCCATATGAGTTATAAACTGAATTGGAGATTGCTTATTTATTTGCTGCAGATCATGCAAAACTCAGCTTGCTCATACATCATGTGTTTCAACTCAGGTTGCTTTCTGTGAATCAATTTTTTGCTTTGTTATTTTAATGCATTTTCTTGGATTGTGATTATCTGGGTTCTAGACGTTAACGATGTGTTGTTAATGTTGTTTCATTTATTTTTTCTGTTTGTTGTACTTTGTAGTTACCATCAATTGTCATTGCTTCAAAGTCTGTTGCGTCTACTCATGTCGATATGGACTCGCCTGAGGTATTTGCAGATATATCCAATGTTGATTTCTATCTAATTCTACACCCAACAGATTCCTAGGGAGTCCTAGTTTTATTGTGTCTACCTTCATATTTTGGAGTTATTTTGGTCTAATCATCTCTCGAATATTGAATGATTTTACAGCTTCCCATTAAATTGCCTGGAGAAATTGAGAAAGTTGCTTACATTGACACTGAAGGAACTATGTATCCTTTTTCTTATCCCTATTCTTCTTTGTAACATTTGTTCAAATGTTTCTGTACCACCAATTCTGTTCACTGGTGTTGCCTTAACACTTAAACTTACAGTCATCCAGATCGTATTATACCCATTGCTGAGAGGTTTGGTATGGATGCTGGACCTGTACTTGACAATGTAAGTGTAGTCATTAAAACTATGAACTGATAATTGAAAGTGAACATTCAGTTGAAATTTCAAAATTGTAAAATGGTATTTGTTTTGTTTTTAAATAATTTTGGTAAATATTGTATACGTACTGCTTAAACTTGTGAGCACCAGTACAACCTTCTACTTGGTTTGGCTGCAAAAATGTCTGAAGAACCTTTCAGACTTTTTAGTTGTTATTTGGTTTCTCTTTTCTAGTTGTTATTGTTTTCTGCGATTTTCTCTAGTAAATCACATGCATGATGTACCCTTAACTTTTGATCCCTGGCTTCCGTAATGACTACTGCAATGGTGATTAATTCGTCAATATTGAATGATTTACAGGTTCCGATTAAATTGCCCGGAGGAAAGAAAGTTGCTTGCATTGACACTGAAGGAACTATGTATCCTTTTTCTTATCCCTATTCTTCTTTGTAACATTTGTTCAAATGTTTATGTACCACCAATTCTGTTTACTGGTGTTGCCTTGACACCATAAACTTACAGTCGTCCAGATCGTAGAATACCCATTGCTGAGAGCTCCGGATGCAGGACTGGAAGTGATGCTAAGCTTAATGTAAGATCATCTTTTTTTTTTTTTTTTTGATGTTCGTTGAAATCCTTTTGGGTGAATTTTATTGAAGTTTGGGAAAGGCTGGGTTGAAATTTGAAAAGGCTGGTTTCTCCTCCCATCTAATATTTCCATTTGTTCTTTAATTGTAGCATGCTATGCGGATATTTGTAAAGACTTTGACAGGGAAAACGATGACTTTGAATGTGAAGAGGTCTTACACTATTCATGATGTTAAGCAATACATTGAAGCAGAAGAGGATACTCCTCTAAACCAACAGAGGTTAATTTTTGCTGGAAAGGAGCTAGAGGACGAAACAAGTCTAGCTGACTACTTGATCTTTGAGGAGGCTACACTGCACCTTGCCAGTCGGCTCTGTGGTGGTGAGCCTCATTTCCTACCAAAGTCTTCTCTGGTTGCTTTTTTTTTTTCCATGAGCTGACTATTTTGTATTTCACTTCTAATTCCTCTTTTGATTGATATGTATATCAGGTAGTAAAAAAAGGGGTAAAGATATTCCGAAGGGACTAAGAGATATTTACAAGCTCAAGGATAAGCAAATGAAACAGGAAATAGTGGATGATCATCAAACACCTCAGGAAAATGTATTTTACTGCCCCTATTGTTTCTCTGACAGTCCCTCTGATCCTCTCACGGTGTATGAGACCCTTGAGCAAATGCTAGATCACCATGCGGATATGCACCCTCAAGATTACGTGATGTTAAAGGAAAAGATTCTAGAGGAGCAGAAAATACAAAAGTTGGTGGATTCATTTTCTTCTATGACTCTCGAAGAATCAAAAAATCAAATGCTTGCAGATCTACGAATCATAGCAAAAGAGGTAAAATTCTTATTTTGATGGCAGCAGGGTCCTAAAATCTTAAAAAGAATCTGAATATCTGATTGATAAAATTCTTATTTTTTGATGGCAGGGTCCTAAAGTCTTGGAGGAGGCACTTGCTAGGTACAGTACTGCAATCGAACGTGCAAATGCAGCACGGCCCCCCATTCCAGACAGCACAGTTTCTGATATTTGTAGCACCAGCGACACAAGTTGTGATATTTGTAGCACCAGCACAGTCCCGGATTGCACCAGTGGCAGGAGGAGCAGAAGGAACAAGGGCAAGGGCAAGGCGTCATGTTAAGGTGTTCAATCTTCAATTGGGTGTTATGGAACTAAAGTGTTTTATGGTTATTCTCTGGGCAGTGTTTTATGGTTATGCTGTAATGCATTAATAAGTGTACTGGATGTTTTCCTTGGCTCTGCTACAACTGAGCTAAGTTTCTGTACTCTCAGACTTGCCACTTCCTTGGTGGTGAGCTGATCTTTTCTCTTAATATATAAAAAGGTGTTTAGGTAATTAGGAGTTTGACTTTGTTAGTAGGGTAATTGGTCGGGTCAACCCAATTGCCTGGGATTTTGCTTAGTAAACTCATATTTTTTACTTCAGCCTTCAGCATTTGATGTCCCATTACTTCAAACTATTGAGGGTAGCTCTAGATCATCATGCTGCTTGTGTTTTGTAACATACTCCATGTTAGGATGTAATCAAACTTATCAACCTCAAAGGCATATGCTCAAGCAACATACAATTTTGGGATGCAAATCCAACTTAACAAACCCCAATTGAACAACATGAAAAAGTAATACACGACGATTGATTGAACATAAAATGCGCTAGCAGAGTTATAAAAAGAAAGAGAAAAGAAGCATTGCATAAAATCCAATCTCAAGCAAAATAAAAAACTAGAACGTAAAAAGAAAAAGATAACAAAACGCACAAAGTTGTAGCTAATTAAGCCGACCAGTGATTTGGATCGGTGGTTATAGTGCTTTGTGACCAGTCAGGTTCAATCCAAGTGCTGCTGCACATCTCCTTTGTGTCATAGAAATCTGTAGCAATGTCTTGTGCCATTCGACTCCCACAAAGAGAGTAATGATACCTACCTGTGTCAAGAGAATAGAACAATAAACCTCTTCCATCTTTGTGTAATCTCGGGAAGTAGACTTTGTTCTCCATTCCACTATTTGGAGGAGCGACTGCTGAGAAGCTAGAGGTATTGCTCACGAACAACATATGTTTTCCCAAATTTTTAACTTCAACCCAGACCTTCTTCGCCAAATCCAAACTGAACACTCCAGCCGTTTCACCGAGAGGCCCTTCTTTCACTAATAGAAGATTTCCATTACATTCTACCAAGTAGCTGCGGAATGTTTCATTGAACTGTTTTAAGGGCACACTGACCCAATCCAGTCCATTGTTGCCATCTTCATCGTTTACAACACAACGTCCTAGAGTTCCGGCGTCATCTAGGCAAAAGAAACCTCCCTGGAAGAACACTGGATTGTTGAAGCATGGCACAAAGTTTCGAATGACACGAGACCTCCAATCACAACTTCCTCTTTTAATGGCGTAGATTGAGATTCCAATACCGGGAATAGCCTGCTGGATAGCAAAAACTACACAATCTGAAGAAGTAGGTGAAGATGAGAATGACATACCACTCAAGTATAACCTGTGGTTTAGATTAGGAAAATCAGGAAGCCGGATCATCACTTTTGTGAACGGATTGTAGAAGAATGGAGTTTTCATGTCTTTCGACACTAGTAACAGCCAACCATACTTCAAACGGATTGTAGCACCAGATAGCAGTACCGACAGATTCTTCTTCATGGAGTATTTCTCATTCTGCGTTGGATCTACAAAATTGTAGATGGTGCCAGTATTATCTTCAAACGAGTTGAAAACCAACAAAGGGAACAAACTTGCTCTTGGCGGGTATACTTCAGGAAATATTGAGCGATTTCTTCTACAGACGGAACGAAATTGTGCGTAATCCTTTGGATTTAGATAAGTAGCTATCAACTCCACAATGTCATTACTGAGAATGGCCCAAGGCGGCCGTTCTACTTCTTCTGGTTCCCCTCCAACATGAATTTCATCCTGATCAGCCTCGTCGGAAGAGTCATCTATGCAAGTTTTGTTCAGCTTCTCTGCTAGATCTATAATTGCACAATCTTCTTCTTTGCCATCTCTACCTAACAAATCTTTTGTTCCCCTTCTTCCACCAGTGCTCCTACAAGTACAAAACCATGCATATATATATTATAAGAATACCATACCAAATACTTACTGTGTTGAATAAAAGAGAAAGGAATATGTAAAAAGGACATGGGCTATTTTCGGGTGTACCTGATAAGTGTGGGAATCATTATCCAATCCCCAGTGAACCGTGGCACTGGTAGCTTTGGAAACGGCAGGACAACTGTAATGCCATCATCCTCAAGTTCAAAAATGTAGAGCGACTTATCCTCTGGTGCTGTGTAAAACACGCAACCCCTTTTAAGAGCCATATCTGCCGCTGAGCAAGATGCGTTGGTTCGTCCTCCAATGAAGAGTACATCATCCCCTAAGCTCTTCACCTCAACCCAAGCCATTAATGATAAATCCAACCTAAGGACTTGTACTACTGAGGCGGGTGCACAAGGTTTCTTCATATTTCTTACACTGAAGAAAATGTTAATTCGGAATATGTCATCAAAAGATTCCACATAATAGGATTTTAGCGAAGTCGTTGACCCTGCGGCATGCTGAAGAAGTGCTGGGTATGTTTTCACTTGGAATTGTCTTATAGATAGGGTTTGGTCGTTATAATGGTGATTATGTTTTAGCGTTTTTTGCTGTTTTGGCTCAATCTCTAAGTGCCAGTTGGAGCAACATAAAACGTACAGCTTACCTTTCAAGTAATGGAGGGATCGAACAACACGGTTAAGGTCTTTGTAATATTCATCCAAACTCTTACTCCGCCATTGTTTAGCTCCAGGTTGACTATACAGAAGTAAGATCTCTGAAGTAGTCCGATGCTTGAGGAGGAAGTAAACTGTGGATCTGTTAACATTGTTACTCGTAGGTAAAGTTAGAACACAATCGTGGAATCTATAGTGCTCGTACCATTGAAACAAATTAGGCAAGTTAACTGACTCCATTGAAACAGGATTCCACAAAAAGCAATCAACTTTATCATCATCAACCTTCATAATAACTAACCATCCTTGATGACAAGGCTTTTGCCAATAAATTTTCCCACTCAGTTCTGGTAGAAACCTGGTGCATGTTTCGTTACTAGGTTCTTCACATGGGTTATAGAAAGCATGGTATTTCATACCTTTTCCATGCCGAAAAACGAGCCAAGGTGCGGGTTTTGGAACAGGTGGACGACGACCTGCACTTCTCTTGGCTAGTAGTGATCTTTGGCTTCCTGACATTGATGCTGAAAACGATGGAAGCAACTACAGAAAGAAAGGATTCAGTGAGTTGTCCGTATAACCAGAGGGAAGCATATGAACAAGTTGGATCAAAGCATACCCATATTTATATAGGGAGAGAGTCATACAGTTTCCTTTTTTTCGCCAGATCATACCTATTCTGTTCCTACTGCTATTCTTAGACCAAAAGCCATAAATCATTAAAAGTAGCTTTTTGGACGGGTGGCGTGGGAGGAGGCCAGACTATATTGAACCCCCCCAGGAGGAGGCGTCTGACATTGGGCGCCACATCTAGTGTCCTCCCAGTGGTTAAAGCTGCGCCTGATGAGACGGATAATGTACGCCCCAGTGAGAGGCATCGATTATCATCGCCTAGTTCGGGCGCAAGTATAATTAACGGAGGATGCTGATTATACTCACGTCCTAAATTTGGACGCGCTCACATCTTGTTTAGTCGAGGTTTGACGGCCAAATTTGGTATAGTTCTAACTATCATGATGTCTACCGGGGGGGCCATTCCTACTGATATATATATCAATATAATTTTTGAGGGCCTTCCTAACTTTGTTATATTAGTTTTTGCCCCCCCTTTTCGAAAACAAAATACAGTATCAAGAATGAGTAAAGATGGACTTACCTGTCCATACATGTGCCGGCCGGCAGGGAGATCTGGAGTTCTTCCGTTCAAAATTCAATCTTTAAAACTTGGG
>JAJJMA010294118.1:0-11637 GCA_023529015.1 Papaver nudicaule
ACGCTAGTGGGTTTGACCGGACAATGCCCTAACAGATACCCAAGAATATTGGTAGAGCAATAAATGCCAAAGGGAATGATCACCCTAGTGAGGCCACCCAAAGAGAATTCATGAAAAATATTGTGTCATTAACCAAAAAATGCTTGGTATGATGCTATCACATCATGAGATGCTTGGGTTACTGATGAGAAACACGAAAAAGTGTAAGGCAAAGAACTCTAAGCCGAAGGCTACTTCTGGTGAAAAACCCAGTGATGTAGGAGATCCTGTTTTGACCATCAAAGGTGAACAAACAATTGTTCACCCTGACACAACTTGATTGTGTTTGTGCGGCCTCACCATGAAGTGCCCTTTCAATTGATATGGTGAGGTAAAGCACAAGAATAGGGCACAAACCCGGTTGGAGTTTACATAGAGGTATGTCATTAACATTGATCAAGTTAATATTCATTTGTTCAAAGGTTTCCAAATCCTTGAATATGAATATGTATCCTTCATGTTTCTCTAACTCAACTTGGTTTTAAGAGTTCTTAAATATACAAGTTGCAAACAAAGTCTATGACTTTTGTTTTAAACAAAGGAATACTGGATACATTAAATTGTTTGTCCAAGTTAGACTTTGTAAGTTGTTCTTTATTGAATAACACCACATGGGGGAGAGTTCTTAACTTGAACTTGCGCTTAATAACAAATGTTTTTGGGGAGCGTGGTTGTGGAATATTAGGAGAAAAGTGTATCTATATTTCTCCAAAAGATGAGAACTCAGGAATCTTCGTTCGGATTTCCTAGTTATACCATCTTTAAACTTGGTATGCGAGTACTTAGCTTAACCTATTCTCATAGGTTTATGAAACCCTAGTCTCGAACTACTTTGTTATATTTTTGTGACAAATAGGGGGAGAACACATATGGTTCTTGTTCTTGTGGTGCATAACCATAGGGGGAGAACATCATGTGCTTACTTGTTGTGCTTTTTCAAAGTATCAAGT
Source organism: Papaver nudicaule (assembly GCA_023529015.1). Classification (NCBI taxonomy): domain Eukaryota; kingdom Viridiplantae; phylum Streptophyta; class Magnoliopsida; order Ranunculales; family Papaveraceae; genus Papaver; species Papaver nudicaule. The sequence goes on from JAJJMA010294118.1 coordinate 990, forward strand.
AAGGGGGAGTAATTAAAGCTGGGAAGAAGCTTCATATCAGGAATGAGTAGAATCACTTTAAAAGTTTTGATACACAGACTTTAAAGTTTGCTCAGATTCTTACTCTTAGCACAAACAACATGTGGGATTAGCATATTAACCCTTGTAAGCTTGAGCGTACCTTTGTGGTTGTTTGAGCTGGATATGTTGTAGCTGCTATCTACGGATTCATCAACAAGAGTTAAACGAACACATCAAGACTCAAGGGAGAAGTTGAAGAATTCAAGAAATCAAGATACATCTGGTTAGTACTTAATTGTATATCTTTTGATACATTGGTTTTGTCACTAAAATTGACAAAGTGGGAGATTGTTAGGGCATTGTCCGGTCAAACCCACTAGCGTTGGTATGTCAAGCTGGTTGTCAGTTTTAGGTGTCAAATCACAATTCTTGATTTAGCCTACTAGAGTTTAGATTTCGGAATTGGGATATAGACTAAGTAGTAGAGACCTTGAAGACGAAGACTGTGAAGACAAAGAAGACATCAATTATTCTTCATCGACAAAAGGTTAGTAGGAGTTATGACTCTTATGGAAATTCTTCTATTCTACTTTCTCTATCTTTCGAAATAGTCGACTACTTTAGTAGTGATATTAATAGCGATTGAGATCGTGTTCTTGTCTACATGACCATGTGTTATGTTGGTATTTGTTCCCGCAAATACTAAGGTTACAAGAATGCATGAGATAGATTCGATACCATTTGTTCATTGCAATGGTTTGCTTGCAAATCACTTGTTGGATATGGGTGAATCTAGAGGAGTACTCTTGAGCAAGAGTCCAGTGGATTACAGCTGAGGACGTCTAACACGTCTAAGTACTGGTTAAGCCCAGAACTTCCAGCGGGTCCAGTTAAACCCTAATATGAATGGCGGACGGTTCCCGAACCGTACGTAAACAGAAACTCGGAAATTCTCCTGAGTTCCAAAGTGTCATTTTGTAAGAGTACCTAACGTGAACCCAAAATCGATACTTTTGGTTGTGATTCAGATGAACGGTTTGCGAACCGTCCCAGGTGAATATTCTTTGGGATTTTCACTCGGGTTAAACTCTGAACTCCTTTATCTCTTAGTTGGACTTGGATTATCACGAAAAATTATTATGTGGTCCATCTAAGGGTTCTCAATGTGTCAATAAGATAAAGATTATCTCTGGTATGTTGGATCTCTATCTTGAAGTGTTTTTGAGCTAACAAAACACTTGGCAGATAAATGATAAAAATTTTCCAATTGAGATAAATCTAGGTTACTTGGTTTGCAAGTTAGGGTTTCCTATACTTGTGGAACAAGAAACTAGTTGCTTTATTACAAAGCAACCTATCTTATTGAGTGTTATAAATAGAGGTGTCTAAGGACGAATACCGCAAGCATCAAGCATACGTGAAGATTCCTTAGGGAAGAGATCGTAAAACTCTTTTCACTTCGGTGAACGCTTGTTGTGGTATAGTCATCCTCTATTAGGTAGCAGTTCCTCTTGGGATTTACCTACGACTATAAAGACTTCTCTTGAGAGTTGGGAAGCACAGGTAGGAGGTTGAGACCTTAGTGGTTGAAATCGGAGTAACCTGTAACCTTGGTAAACTGATCACGTTCTTGTCTATTCTACGGTCCTTCTCTTCTGATATAAGGCCATTCAAGAACTGATACGTTACATATAGGGTTTCGAAAGGAAGCAACGCACGACTGCACTCGGTGTTGTAAGACCTAGTTAGCTCCAGTTGTATAAATTTCTTAAGTGATTCTTCGTGTACAACTGAGGTAGAGACAAGTTGGGCATAGTTTACTCCGTTTACTTGTCAGCCCCCGCTTGTAAGTAGATTTCCATATGATCTGGAGCAATCCGAAGGAAGTCACTTTGTGTATGTCAAACTGATAGAGGACAGTTCAAACATACAGTCGATAATTGAGGTTGCAAAGCCGGAAAACAATTGTTGACACAAGCCTTTAACAGCGGTTAAAGCAACTCCTAGGCCTATAAAGGACGTCAGCTAGGGGAATCAAGTGTGTGACGATCTGTGGGGGATCTAGAGACGTAAGGAGTGCGACAGTAGCCAGTTCGCTTGGAGGGTTGGAATTGGTCTCTGCTACATCCAAACCGAAGTCTTATAGTAGGCTAGTGTTTGTAGGCAGTTTGTATTGTGCGGTGTTCAATCTGGACGAGGTCCCGAGGTTTTTCTACAGGTCGTAGTTTCCTCGTTAAAAAAAATCTCTGGTGTCTTGTGTGATTTACTTTCCGCATTATATTCTCTGATTATATAATTAAAGCAAACACAAGAAGTACGTTATTAATAAACCTGATCGTTGTCCTCAATCCATCCCTTGGATTTACCAACACCCTGTCTTGCGTTGGACTGAACCTTGTGATCCAAACTCAGGTTAACGGATCTGGATATTGATTTTTGAGATCGTCCAGATTTGACCATAAGTCTCACGAGCCCAAACGAAAAGTTGGTTGTATTTCGGTACCCCTGCTTTTTCACCGACAATGTTTAAATACTCGTAAGCGTTACATTCCTATGCAATCATAAGAGGTCATCAACCCTACCAGTGGACTTACTAATCTTAATAAATTATTCCATATTTTATACCTATGAGATTTCGGTGGTATATTCGGTGAAAAAAAAAATGAGTTGTTATATATACTTCTTGTGTATAATTTATCAATGTGTTCTAAGGGTTCAAGTTTTAAACTATTATAAGCGGTTTAAATCTGTTGGTAGCAGTCTCGGTGGCCTCTAAAGGTTTTAGAGGCTACCAGCCTTTGAAATTTCGTTCAATTAGTCATTTTACTATCATAAGAGGTTTTGAACTAGTAGTACTTGTCTGGGAGGTATATATATATATATATTTTCTATTAGAGGCCGACAATGTTTGAATACTCGTAAGCGTTACATTCTTATGCAATCATAAGAGGTCATCAACCCTACCTGTGGACTTACTAGTCTTAATAAGTTATTCCACATTTTATACCTATGAGATTTCGGTGGAAAAAATAAGCTGTTACATATACTTCTTGTGTATAATTTATCAATGTGCTCTAAGGGTTCCAGTTTTAAACTATTATAAGCGGTTTAGATCTGTTGGTAGCAGTCTCGGTAGCCTCTAAAGGTTATAGAGGCTACCAGCGTTTGAAATTTCGTTCAATAACTCATTTTACTATCATAAGAGGTTTTGAACTAGTAGTACTTGTCTTGGAGGTATATGTATATTTTCTGTTAAAGTCCGACAATGTTTGCATACTCGTAAGCGTTACATTCTTAGGCAATCATAAGAGGCCGTCAACCCTACCAGTAGACTTACTGGTCTCAATAAGTTATTCCATATTTTATACCAATGAGATTTCGGTGGTATATTCGGTGAAAAAAATGAGCATTTACATATACTTCTTGTAATTTATCAGTGTGCTCTAAGGGTTCCAGTTTTAAACTATTATAAGCGGTTTAGATATGTTTGTAGCGATCTCGGTGGCCTCTAAAGGTTATAGAGGATACAAGCGTTTGAAATTTCGTTTAATAACTCATTTTACTATCATAAGAAGTTTTGAACTAGTAGTACTTATCTGGGAGGTATATATATATTTTCTATTAGAGGCCGACAATGTTTGAATACCCGTAAGCATTACATTCCTATGCAATCATAAGAGGTCATCAACCCTACCAGTGGATTTACTAGTCTCAATAAGTTATTCTATATTTTACACCTATGAGATTTCGGTGGTATATTCGGTGAAAAAAAATGAACGGTTACATATACTTCTTGTATATAATTTATCAGTGTGCTCTAAGGGTTCCAGATTTAAATTATTATAATCGGTTTAGATATGTTTGTAGCAGTCTCGGTGGCCTCTAAAGATTAAAAGAGGAAATTTCGTTCAATAACTCATTTTACTATCATAAGAGGTTTTGAACTAGTAGTATTTGTCTTGGAGGCATACATATTTTCAATTAAATGCCGACAATGTTTGCATACTCGTAAGAATTACATTCTCAGGCAATCATAAGAGGGCCTCAACCCTACCAGTGGACTTACTGGTCTAAATATGTCCGATTGGTTTCACTAGAGGCAAAACATGTCCGATTTTTTAGGGAAGGCGATTTGGGCGATTTTTAGGGTTTAGAGTTTTTTAGCCGATTTTCAATTTTTTTACTGTTTTACTTCGATTCTTCACCATGGATACCAATGATTCAAGCAAATCTAACGTGCATGGGTCTTATGCAGAAAGTCTGAAAGGTAAGAAGCCTTGTGTTATACAACCAGATGAACTGGTTTCACCACCTGTAACGAGTATCCATGGAGAACCAAATTTCAAGATACCAATGGAGCTGACACAAGAAGGTTGTGATATGTTCAAATTTAGTCTGATTGGCAGACTGAACTTCAAGGGTTTGAAACTGGCAGAGGTGAGGAAGGAGTTAGAAGATCAGTGGAAGTTAGGAGAGAATAAGGTGCGTCTGGCTCCTATGACGAGGGGTTTCTTTGTGATTAAATTGACATCAAAGGAGGATAAGGAACATGTGTGGAATGGGGGTAATTGGTATGTTCAGAAACAATTACTAAGAGTTCAGAACTTTTACCCTAACTTTGATCCGGAGAAGCAAGTAACATCTAAAGCTACAGTTTGGGTAAGTTTCCCAGGTCTATACATAGAACTGTGGACGAAGAAAATTCTGATCGCACTAGCAAAGATTTTGGGGGGGGCCAATAGCTATTGATCAAAAAACTCTTGATCATGATTTCGGTAACTTTGCTGCGGTCTTGATAGAGATTGACTTTGCCAAACATATTCCAGAGAGAATCCACATTGAAGCCAACGGAAAGGAATTTTGGTAGGTTGTTTACATACAAGATAGGGAGAGTGTGAATTTTTGCTCCCATTGTAAAATAATGGGACATAAATTTGAAAATTGTAATGTGGCTGCTAGAATTGTAATGAAACAAAACACTATTGAGGGGAGAATTGTGCAGCACACTACAGCAGCAAGAGTTGTAGCACCACCAAGGACTGATACTTCAAAATCTGGTGACTTGCCGCAGCTTGTATGGAAAAAAGTAGGAGGAAATAAGAAAAATCCTAGTCCTAGTCGAAGTCCGAAAAAAAGAAATCCAGCTGAGGCTTCTCCAGTCGAAGATGGGATTTCTAATGCCAACAGGTTTGATGTTTTCAATTTGGAAACTACGGAAGGTTTTGGTGAGGGTATGAATACTGAAGTTGAGAATAATTTGGAACCTGAAATCGAACAAACTGCAGAAGGTGCAGGAATTTCTGACGACATTTTAAAAGGGAAAAATAACGAGTTACCACATAAGTCTATGCCGAGACGTATTCTAAAAGGGCCTGCGGCTTTGAATAATGATGTGGAACACTTGATGATTAACAAGGAAAGATGGGCTAATGAGGTAGAAGAGGAAGAAATTTCTTTGGCAACAGCTGATCAGGCCAGCAAAGACGAGAATACAAACAAAGGTCAGCAGGAGGAGGGAGTTTCGAATGAAGATAATGAGCATGTTATGGCGGAACTCGAAACATCTACTCTACAGAAGAAGGTAGTTAATTGAGTATCACCAGCACCTAGAACTAGAGAAAGAGGGGAAGACAACGTTATAAAAGATGGTGATAGGAAACTGGCAGCTGCTACGTCTTCATCTTCATCTTCCAAGCCTAAAACCCTTGCTACGTCTTCATCTTCTACTGCTACTGTGTATAAACAACCTGGTGTTCATGTGAGATTTAACAAACCAAACCAATGTTTATAATGCGTACGATGTTTTGGAATATTAATGGTGTCGCGAGAGACGAGGCGCGCTTTAAATTGAAACAACTTTTACGTGAATATAAACCGGATGTTTTTTGTTTGGCAGAGCCTAGAATTTCTGTTTCTCCTAGATTTGTAGCGCAGCTTAGGCTGGATTTGGAGGGATACCGGGCAGAAATCATACATAACTCTACTGACGACTGTGTTGGAAATTTATGGATTATGAGCTCTACAAGGGTTGAGCAACCAGTTGTGATTAATTCAAGTAGGCAGGCCATTACGATTGAAATTGAAAATAACCTACTATCTTTTGTTCATGCGAGTTCTGTTCCAACGATTCGTCGGCGATTGTGGAGTCAACTTGATCTTGAAAGGCTCAATAAGCCTTGGCTCATTATGGGAGATTTCAACTGCGTTCTTCGTTCTGACGAAAAGAAAGGTGGTTTGCCTCCTAACACTTCTGCCGTTAATGAGTTTAGTGCTTGGATGGATGATAATGGTCTTTTTGAAGCCGAAGCTTTGGGGAAAAAATTTACTTGGGCTAATGGTCGCCATGGCTTGGCTCGTATTGTATCTAAGCTTGATAGAGCTATTATTAATGCTGAGTGGCTTGCTAAGTTCGAGAATTGGCGGTGTAAAGCTCTTCCAAGGGAAGTATCCGACCATTCTACTCTTTGTGGCTACCCACATATTGTTGATAGGCCGAGGAAAAATCCGTTTAGAGTGCAGAAGATGTGGTTTAGTCACCCGGATTTTCTTCGCATGGTTCTCGACAGTTGGAGTCAAATTATCTTGGGCTCTCCGGCTTATGTTTTTACAGCTAAGCTTAAGAGACTCAAACTTGTTATGAAACTTTGGAATCAGGAGGTTTTTGGCAATATTTATACTCGTCTTAATCAGGCTGAGAGACAATTAGAGGTGGCTACTCTAGTTTCTGATGATGACCCTTCTGATGTGGAAAAGTTTAACAAGGTTAAAGGTGCTAAAACAGTGGTGACACTAGGTGTCAACTAAATACCATGCTTAAGCAAAAATCCAGAAATCAGTGGATAATGGATGGTGCTAGTAATACAAAAAATTTTCACAATAATATACGTATCAAACGTAGTAATAATATTATTTCGGAGCTAGTTGATGGTGATGTTACAATTACTGATCAGGGTCAGCTGAGAGAGTACATTGTCAATCACTACATTGCAAAGTTTAATGGGGATAATTCGGTTCTTGATGATTCTTTATTTGATATAGAACACGAAGTTATCAATGAGGATGAAAAACTTGGTATGGATGCAATACCATCTGAAGACGAAATCCGTACAGCTGTTTTTGATTTGGGTGCTGATAGCTCTCCCGGTCCAGATGGCTTTGCTGGTTTTTTCTATAGACATTGTTGGGATATCATTAAGGATGACTTAATTTCAGCTATTCTATATTGTTGGCAGCAAAAGAAGATCCCTAACGGTGTCAATTCCAGCTTAATCATGCTTCTTCCAAAGGTAAAGGGTGCTAATCTCATTAAGGACTTTAGACCTATTGGTTTGAGTAATTTTTTCTTTAATATATTCACCAAGATTCTTGCCACAAGGCTTGGTGGTGTCTTGGATCAATTGGTTCTGATGAACAGGTTGCTTTTATGAAAGGATGCAATATTCATGAAAACATTAGTTTGGCTTCTGAATTAGTGAATGAAATTGATATCAAACGAAAAGACGACAATCTGGGGCTAAAACTAGACATCACTCAAGCTTTTGACACGGTTAGCTGGAAATTTGTCATGGAGGTATTTAGAAGATATGTTTTTTTTGATTCCTGGTGTTCTTGGATTCTCTTTATTCTTCGCTCTGCTAGACTTTCGGTTCTTGTTAATGGGAGTCCGGAAGGTTATTTCACAATTGATAGAGGGCTGAGGCAAGGTGATCCATTATCACCTTTGATTTTTGTTCTTATTGAAGATGTGTTGAGTAGAAACATTACTAAACTCTTCAAGGAACGCAAGATGACTCATATGGTTACTAGAAAAGGTATCTCTCCTACTCATTTATTATTTGCGGATGATATTATGATTTTCTGTAAAGGTAATAAGAAAAGTTTGAAGAACTTAATAGATTTACTGGAAAAATATCGTCTTGCTTCGGGCCAAACTGTAAGTAGACAAAAGAGCAAGCTTTATTATGGAGGGGGCTCATCAAGTAGGAAAATAGCAATTAGAGATTACCTGGGGATAGGATTGGCTTCTTTCCCTGATAGATATCTGGGAGTCAAGGTCATGCCAGGTGCAATAAAATACAACCATGTATGAAATGTGGTTGAAAAAATCAAAAACCAACTGGCAGGATGGAAGGGGAAGCTTTTGTCTTTTCAAGATAGAGTGGTTCTTGTTAAATCAGTTATAGCAAGCTATTCTATTCACAATATGGCTGTTTACAAATGGCCTTTGAAATTTGTTCGTCAATGTGAAAAGGCAATAGCTAACTTTATTTGGACAGGAGATTCTTTGGTGAGTAAAGCCTTGATTGTTTCTTACGACAAGATTTGGTGTCCATATAATGAAGGAGGGCTAGGACTCACTAGAATGAGGATAATGAACAAGGCTTTGTTGATGAAGTTGTGGTGGAATATTCGTAATTCCAACAAGGTTTGGGCGAAATTTTTACGTGCTAAATACTTGAAGAAGAATGGAGTTTTAGTCGACTATTATACCAAGTCATCAATTCTTCCAGGTTTGCGTTTGATTTACAAGACCGTAGACATCAATACGGTGACGGTAATTGGTGATGGGAGGGATACTTCTCTCTTTTTTGATTCATGGTGTGGACAGAACCTTGCGGTTTTCTACAATATACCGGAATCACAAAAAGCTAATTTCCAGGCTCGTGTGAGTGACCTTTTAATGGATGGCCTATGGGTCATTCCACCACAAATTGCTAACGTTTTTTCTATTGCAGGTATTAGTCTTGAACAACTTCCCACGCCAACTGGTGGTGTGGACAGACTTGTATGGAAGCCTGACAATAAAGGACACTTTACGGTTTCATCGGCAAGAGATCTTATTCGAAGACAGCACCTTCATTTCGACGCTGCAAGACTTTTATGGCGTAAGAAAGTGCATCAGTCCTTGGCAGCACAAAATTGGAAAATAGAAAGAAGGGTGTGTGCGACAGATGATGTTATTAGCAGCAGGTTTAAGGTTCAGCTGGCCAGTTGGTGTTGCGTCTGCAAGAGGGCAGCTGAGACTCTTGATCATTTATTATGGGAATGCGATTATGCTATAGAAATCTGGCGGTGGGTTCAGAGTATTTTTGATGTACATCCAGTCCATGGTTTGTTGAGTTGTTATGCACAAATTGGTGGCAGAAGTAAGATGGTGAAATATCTTTGGCTCTTAACAATTTTGGTGGTGCGAGCAGAGCTGTGGAAGCATCGTAACAGCATTGTTTACGATCAGAAAATGGTTTCGCCTCACAATTTTAAGCTGTGAGTTTATCAACTGGTGCACGAGTTTGCTATAAGATTGAAAGGTAATATGTATAATTGTGTGGAGGATCTCTTGCTACTGTCTTTTTTCAGGGTGAGACATAGGTCAGTGAAGCAATCTGTCCCTGTTCAGTGCTATTTTGAGCTACCTGATGCTGAAGAATTATTGATTTGCTGCGACGGATCAGCGTTAGGAAATCCTGGCCAAGGTGGGTTGGGAGTTGTTGCAAGGGACGTCAATTCGAATGTGTTAGGGGCGGTTTCAATGGGTCTGGGTTCAACAACGAGTTACAAGGCAGAAGTTCAGGCATTATATATGGGCTAAAATGGGCGGTGAAGTTTGGTTATGAAAGAATAAGGGTACGTGCAGACTCAAAAGGAGCACTTCTGGCATTACAAAATGGGGCAGTACCATGGTGTTATTGGGGCAGGTGGGAAGCTATCAAGCAGTGTTATACTCAGATTCTTTTTGTACACACATATCGAGAAGCTAATTTTGCGGCTAATACGATGGCTAAGAGGGGAAGTGAGCTTCTAGAGGGAATGGTCGAATCTTTCGAGGGTAGACCAGACTTTCTAACTTCTATTGAATTCCCTAATGTAATTTATTATCGTTTTACTTAGTTTCAAGTTTTTGGGACACAATGTCTCTTTTCTTGAAACTTTGTTTATGTAACACTTTATGTGACTTTTTGGATTTTTAATACAATTTGGGATTTAACAAAAAAAAAGGTCTAAATAAGTTATTCCATATATTATACCTATGAAATTTCGTTGGTATATTCCGCAAAAAAAAAAAAAGTGGTAACATATACTTCTTGTGTATAATTTATCAATGTGCTCCAAGGGTTCCAGTTTTAAACTATTATAAGCAGTTTAGATCTGTTTGTAAGAGTCTCGGTGGCCTCTAAAGGTTATAGAGGCTACTAGCATTTGAAATTTCGTTCAATAACTCATTTTACAATCATAAGAGGTTTTGAACTAGTAGTACTTGTCTTGGAGGTATATGTATATTTTCTATTGAAGGCCGACAATGTTTAAATACTCGTAATTTTTTTTTTGTTAAGTCCAAATTGTATTGATGATCATAAAATATTACATTCTTATGCAATCATAAGAGTTCATCAACCTTACCAGTGGACTTTCTGGTCTCAATAAGTTATTCCATATTTTATACCTATGAGATTTCGGTGGTATATTCGGCGAAAAAAATGAGATGTAACATATACTTATTGTGTATAATTTATTAATGTGCTCTAAGGGTTCCAGTTTTAAACTATTATAAGCGGTTTAGATCCGTTTTTTAGGAGTCTCGGTGGCCTCTAAAGGTTATAGAGGCTACCGGCGTTTGAAATTTCGTTTAATAACTCATTTTACTATCATA
>JAJJMA010294140.1:0-13015 GCA_023529015.1 Papaver nudicaule
TAACTTAGTAATTTAGGGGGTCTCCTACCAAAATCTTTTTTGATCAAATTGGTTCAATTTTGTTATCATTCATTTTACAAAAAAGTGGCCATAAAAGGGACTCCCTCCCTTCGGGCCCTCCGGTCGGTCGGCCCAATAAAAGGGACAACTTTGTCTCTGTTAATATGTAGTAGCATTAGCAGATTAATCAATAGTTTAATTTTTTTTTTTTTTTTTTTTTGAAGAAGGTGTCTTTTATTTAACTAGGAACACTCTTACATAGTTGGATTTAAGAGACCAACTACCTTACACAGTTACACTCATAAGCAAAAACAGATAGCAAAAGGCCACAACCTAGATTGGTTTTGCTAACGAAAGAGACTAATCCTAGTATGACTTGAAACCAAGTTGAAACCAAAGGTCCAGCGAAAACAAGCAATTGAACATCCCCCATAACCTTCCGTGGATTATTTTTTTTTTTTTTTTTTTTTTTTTTTTGATACTGCTGAGGATCGACCTCAGCCCTCCCCTATGGGGAGCCAGCGAGAAACCACTGAGCTAGGCTCAGGTTCTCTTTCCATGGACTTGTATTGAGCTTTTCCGTGCGATTGTTGATGCAAACTTCTAAGACTTCCAAAAACAAATTGCTAAGAGATGGGTCCTCGTGTAACACGACTTCCAGGATCTCGAAGCCGACCACCACATTGTGGGGCCAATTTGTTAAATTGGTGGACTGTGGAATGATGTTGATGGAGTAGCTAGTGATGATGAGTGGTGTGGATGACCGTTGATACGACTGTGTTGTAGTAGTACTTTGTCTCTGATATTCCAAGGGGTCATGTTGAAGGGGAGTTGGTGTAATGCTGGTGACTATACCAAAGTATCATGAGGCTCGAACATGAAGCTGAGATTTCAAACCATATTGAACACCTAAAACTAGCCTAAGAAGGGAAATACCGAAAACAACTGCACAAACACACACAAAACGAAAAAGAAAAACTTCAACTGGTTTTGATGAAGACCAGCAAACCACATGAACAGACTTCAAACCCATTTGTTGAACCATTCCTTGGTGTTGATCCAGCTGCACCAAATGGTCTACCAAATATTTGTCCTTTTCATTCCTCTTCTTATCCCACACATGATAAGTAATGATGGATTCAACACTTAAGAAACTCATTTGGCAAGGAGAAGGGAAAAAACGAGCCCCTCTTGTAAGCAAGAAAGTTAATTCTAATAGCGATTGAATCGTCTACCGTACATTGCCTTTCTTATCAATGGTTTATATTGATCATATCTGGCGTTCTGTGTGTTGTCCTCCTATTGGTCCAGGCTGGCTTTGCCAGCTGTGTTGTCCGTACGGTTGAGATAACAGATATATTTTGTTTTCTGTTTTTCTTTCGATTATCTTCTTTACTCTTTTCTTTTGCTATCTTTGAGCTCTGCTTTGTAATCTCTGAAACTTCTCTTTAATGGAGTTTGAACTATTCATTTCATTTCAATATTTTCAATTCAATAGTTATAATATGGTATCAGACTAAGAATTCTTTAATTCTTAGGTTCGATTCTTTTAATTCCGCTGTTTTTACTCGTTCTTTCAAGCAAATCTTGATCTGTTTCAATCAGATCTGACCTATCTAATCTTTCTTCTTCATTTCATGATTCCAGATTTCCTTCTTCTTCAATGCTGATTACGAAAATCCTACTGCTAATTCTTTCTCAAATCTTTCCTCTAATCAACTTAATAATCTGGTTCATCTAAAGCTTACTGAGGATAATTTCATCACTTGGAAAAATGTACTAGATCCAGTAATTCAGAGATACAAGATACGTCGATTTCTTGATGGACCATATCCATGTCCTGCTCAATTTACATCACCAAGAAATCAAAATAGTGGAGCTGTCAATCCTCTTTACAATCAATGGCTTGATGAAGATGCTACAATTCACATGTGGTTAAATGGAATTATTTCTGATGATGTTCTTTCTTATTTTTCAAGATCCACAACTGCTCATCACCTATGGTCAAGTATAGAAGACAGATTTGGCAGCTCGTTAGACACACATGTTTTACATCTCCGGACTAAACTCATGGCAATAACTCAAGGTGATAAATCAATTCCAGTCTTACTTAAAGAAATTAAGCTACTCACTGATCAATTAGCTGCTTTAGGAGATTTTGTATCAGATAGAGAGCTTGTAGCTATAACTCTCAGGGCTTTGAATTCTGATTTTACTCCCTTTATTACAACTATGAGGCACAAAACACCTAGAGTTACCTTTATAGAACTACACAACAGTTTGTTGAGTGAAGATGTAGCTGTTTGTGAAAGAAACAAGTCCTTTGTGACTGAATCTAGTTCTAGAGCCTTTGCTGCTAATATGACTAAGCCAACTGGTGGTAGAGGTTACTCTCCTAGACCTGCAGTTTACTCAAGAGGTGGTAGGTTTAGTGGTTATCATTATGCAAGAGGAATGACTCCTTCTTATACTTCTATGAGAGCACCTGGTTTGTTACCTACTCCATTTACACCAAATGTTATCAAACCACCACCAGTGTTTCAACAAAGTCCTACAGTTGAGTCAGTACCATGTCAAATATGTGGAAAAACTGGTCATGGTGCTCTGGCATGCAGCAATAGACTCAATATGGCTTATCAAAATGTTCATACTCCAAAGCATCTTGCTGCTATGATGGCTGCTGCAAATATTTTTGGCACAAACCCATGGTATGCTGATTCTGGTGCTAATAATCACATTACTTATGATGACAATGAGTTGGATTTCTCTGCTCACTATGAAGGAGTTGAAGAAATTCAAGCAGCTAATGGTGAATGTATGTTAATTTCACACACTGGTTGTACTATTAAATCCACTCCATTGCATCAATTTAAGCTTAACAATGTTCTCGTAGTACCAAAAGATGCACAAAAACCAAAAATTCACCAGTGAAAACAATTGTTCTATAACATTTGATGGTGCTGGATATTGTGTGAAGGACTTATCAAATGGGAGGATTCTTTTGGAAGGCCTTCAGCATAATCGGTTGTATCCTATTAAGTTCAATAACTCTATTATAGCCAACTTCAATAAGAGGAAATTGAATAAAAACCCCTGATTTTATTGGGCTTTCAAAATTAACCTTATGAAGGTTAAAATTAAAGTCTACCAACTTATTAGAGCAAGCACTATGGTTGCCTAAGCCTTCTCTATTGAATAGAGAAAGGGAAAGGCGGAAATGGCGAAAAAATGGCAACCACGGTGGTCTTAGCTATTTGGAGACGGAAATTGGATTTCCGCAGATTTTTTTGGCGGAAATCCGATTTCCGTAAAAAAAAATCTGCGGAAATCCGATTTCCGCACAGTCAAAGCTTGACTTTTGACCGGCGGAAATCCGATTTCCGTAAAGAAGAGGTTTTTAGACAGGAGAATTTCCTTCTGCAATGGTTTTGGGTGAACAAGTTTTGAGTCTTTGAATTTTGTTCAATCTAAAAGAGTATGTTCTCAACATATATATATGCTTTGTTTGTATCTTTCAATTGTGAATTTTCTTATATAGAAGAGATCCCAACGACTATTTTTTTTGAATTTTGAAAAAAGAGTCGTTGGGGATCTGACGGTCATGAAAAAATAGAAAGATGGATGGTTGGATGTTGAGGTGTAGAGGGGGTGTGAGGAAAAAAAGGTCAAACGGTATTATTTATGGGACGGAAATCCAATTCCCGCATGAATTCTGGGCGGAAATCGGATTTCCGTAAAAAGTTTTTGGCGGAAATTGGATTTCCGCCCTGCGGGAATTGGATTTCCGTCTCGCTTCGGCTTTGCTATTGCCTGCTACGGATCCGTAGCAGGCAATAGCAAAGCCAACTTATTTCTCTATTGAATAGAGAAATTTTGCACCATAGTGGTTGCATTTCTCTATTCAATAGGGAAGTTCTCCCAAATAGAGAACCATAGTGCTTGCTCTTACAGCTACGTAATACCAGAACTACCCTCCCTTGTATTTTATATTGAATATTATCACTGTTACAGTTTTTTAGATCTGAAACGAGAGAAAGAATTTCTTCTTCGTCGCCGCCACAGCCTCCGCTGGTTTTCAACCTTCCACCACCACCGATCATTACAACACTAATTCAGATCTGAAAATTCAGCACCACCACCATCGTTACAACGATTTCAGATCTAAAGAATTCTTCACCAAATCGGTAAATCATTTCAACTAAAGTCATCTACTCTTAAATTCATCTGAAATTCAATCCAAATTCAACCCTAAAGTTTTTTCAAAATTCAATTAATAGTTGGCCTCCATCATCTGCATTAACAATTACATCGGAGCAACAACAGCAACTTCAACAACCTGTGGTTTTCAACAAGACATTCTTTGGATTTATACCTCATACAGACCGAATTCAAGATCCATCAATCCCTTTATAAATTGGTGGTAAGGTTGGAATGTGAAGCGACTTAAATCTCGAGGTAGGCTATCAAGTACCTTGCAAAACTTAGAGGTAATCAATTCCCAAATCAATCATTCCTTACTGTGTTTTACTCAAAGTCTTGTATTTAGTTCTTATTTTCTAGCGTTTTGTAATACATTTCAGAAAACTGTTTAGTATGTCAAGCAAAGCGTTATCGATGCACAGAAGAAGACTTCTGGTGGACCGAATGCATTCTTAGGTAGTTATCTACTATATGTTTCTCGCAATTAGTTGTAATGTGATTTTCGATGAAAGACTACTCAATTGTTGTTTTACTTGTGCAGAATTCGGAAAGTTCCTAAGTCTTAAAAGGATAATTGATAATTGTGTAAAACTTTACAAGATTTATGTGTTCAGATTGAAACATCCTAATACTAGAAGAGCTGGAGATCATGCGCAGAGAATTAGGAGATGGCCGAACCTTGGCCCTGGGTTGTGCATCTGCTTTTACCTTTATGTTATATTTCCTCACTTTAACAATGTGTGAGCCTAAAAAGTTCTCATATAAATGTTGTATGTGCAGGAAAATTGTGAAAAGGTACCGGTACAGGAGCAACTGATTCCTTGCCATCAAGTAAATTTCTGTTGGATGTCAGCTTGTCAATAGAAGTAAGCTGCAATTATCTGTCCTTTCAATATATCATCTTATATATCACCAATAAAATGGATTAGATTCTGCAACCGATAATCCCATTTCAATAACTCAGTGTCTTTGAGAATTTGAAACCTATTAAGGTGTTTTTCAACCTTAACAATTGCTTATGCAGTTTTCACCGTGGCATCTTTTAGTTTAGACCCAACACAAATTATGTTGTTTCACACACTAATTGTAAACCAAAGGGGATAGTAGTGAGTACACAACATTTGGTAAGTGGTAACGAAAAAGCCCACCTCAAAAAAGTAGGAAAAGAAGAATGTTACGAATTTTGGCCACTTTCCTTGGTTCTCCACCCTTTGCCTGTCCAGACTCCAGTAAAGTGAGTCACATTTCTAGGTCTTTGGTCATGTGACAATATGTGAGAAATTGACAGAGATAGCCAAGTATTCTCATAAAGCCATAATTCACTTTGCGTATATGCGTTACTCTTGGTAAGCAATCCTATGGATACCATGTCATTGAAATTTGTCTTCTTGTACTCTACAGGTAAAACAGGAAAACCATCAAGTCATTTTGAAGGAGCAAGACGCACCTCAGCAATAGATGAGGAACAAGCTGAAGCCAAAAAGCCTACTTGAAGGTGTTATTCGTGCAATGCTTTAAAGTTTAAACTATATGTTTCATCTGGAAGGTGATGTTTTAAATGTGGTTAATGCTTTTGATGGGAAATAAGAGCATGTGATATAGGGTAGCGTTTATTTATTGAAATTGTCCTACTGACCCTCTTTTGAGAACATTTGTTAGTATATGATTGTATAGAGGTTTAGTTCATTATATTAGAATTTCTCACTTAATGAAGAATGTGTGGTGCAATGGTAGCACGACTGACTCCATGTCAGAAGATGCGTGTTCGACTCACGCTAGGTTCACTGATTTGTGTATGTCAAATTGCCAAAATATGGTGTCTAGTTGGCAACTAGACACGTAAAATGTTGTCTAGTTTGCAACTAGACACCAAAATCTGGTGTGCACAAGGATTCATGTTCATACAATTATGGTGTCTAGTTGCCAACTAGACACCATGATTGTATGTCTAGTTGCCAACTAGACACCAAAATCTGGTGTGCACAAGGATTCTTGTTCATACAATCATGGTGTCTAGTTGACAACTAGACACATAAAATGTTGTCTAGTTTGCAACTAGACACTAAAATCTGGAGGGGGTTGTGGTGGTGGTGGAGGTTGCTGGATGAGGTCATAGTGGTGGTTGGTAGTGGTAGTGGTTGGTGGTGGTGTGACAGTGGTGGTGGTAGCGGAGGTGGTGGTTGTTGGTGGTGGTTGGTGGTGGTGGCGGTTTTGGAGGAGGTTGTAGTGGTGGTTGTGGCATGGTGGTGGTTGTTGGTGGTGGTGGCTGTTGGTGGTGGTGGCGGTTGTTGGAGGAGGTCTTTGTGGTGGTTGTTGGTGGTGGCGGTGGAGGTGGTGGTTGTTGGTAGTGGAGGAGCGACAATGGTGGTGGTGGCGGAGGTGATGGTTGTTGGTGGTGGCAGCGGAGGTGGTGTTGGTTATGGTGTCGATGGTAGTAGGTGGTGGTACATACATTTTTTGTATTTTTGAAATAAAAAAATGTTGTGTACGTAGAATATAATGAAAAAGAATTATATAAGAGAGGGTATTTTAGGAATGAAATTATGGTAGGGGTATTTATAAAGTTGAATAAGGCTAAATTTTTGGGGTTGAAATTAAGGGGTATTTAATTAATGTTCTCCTTCAATAAAGGATGTCACTCAAATAAAGCTTTGTCATGTGTGCAAGGTCTGGCAGCTGAAGTTTTACATAGAAGACTTGCTCATCCATCCTTTCAAACTATGAAGACAGTTTGTTCTTTAATGTCTTTACCACATGTACTTAAAAACCCTATATTTTGTCATGATTGTCAACTGGGTAGGAGTCACAGCCATTCTCTCCCTCAATTCACACATGTACAAAGCCTCTGGAGCTTTTACATTTTGATCTTTGGGGTCCAAGTCCTGTAAAATCCAAGTCTGGATTTAGATATTATGCTAATGTGATTGATGATTATACAAAATTCTGCTGGTTACTTCCTCTTTGTGAGAAATCTGACTTTAGAACACTCTTTTATCAGTTTAAAATGCAAATTGAAAATCAGTTGGATGCTACTATTAAAATAGTCAGAACAGATGGAGGTGGAGAATTTTTGCACAAGAAGTTAACTGGTTTTCTTTCCAGCTGTGGTATTCTTCATGAAATCTCATGCCCACACACACCTGAGCAGAATGGTGTGGCTGAGTCTAAGCACAGACACTTAGTTGACATTGGAAGAACTTTCTTACTGCAATCAGGTTTAGCTACTTCTTATTGGGTTTATGCTTTCTCTGCAGCTAATTTTACAATCAACAGGTTACCAACTAAGTCTTTAGGAAATATTTCTCCTTATGAAGCTTTGTATGCCAAGAAACCTGATTACTCATTCTTAAGAGTTTTTGGGTGCTTGTGTTTTCCATGGCTCAGGCCTTATACAGATAATAAATTACAACCAAGAAGCTCAGCTTGTGTGTTTATTGGCTATAGTGCTCAGCACAAAAGGCTATAGATGTTTGGAGCTGTCAACTGGCAAAGTGTTTATTTCCAGGCATGTTGTCTTCAGTGAAGCTGAATTTCCCCTAAAGACAAGAGCTTCTTCAGTTTCAGATGTCATAGCTGCAATACCATCAGAGTCAGAAGTTTTGAAGATTATGGAGGAATTTAACAAGCTTACTGATTTTACAACATCTACTACTTCAGAGACTGCTGAATTAAATTCAGACACTTCTCAAGATATTATTTCTCCAGCATCATCATCATCAGTTTTACCAGATACTGTTAATAATCACAACATGACTACCAGAGGGAAAAGAGTTATTTTCAAACCGAGGGCATTTTCTTCAAAGCATGTTTTTTTCTGCTTCTGTAACTTCAAACTTAGAGTCTAATATTACAACCACTTGTTTTAGTCAAGCCTTTAAAATTCTTGTTTGGAGAAAATCCATAGTTAAAGAACACACTGCTTTAGAGAATGCTGGCACTTGGACTAAAGTCCCTTACACTGGTCAAAATCTTGTGGGTTGTAAGTGGGTCTTTAGGATTAAGGAAAAATCTGATGGGACCACTGATGTACACAAATCCAGAATCGTTGCCAAAGGTTTTCATCAAAGAGAAGGTGAAGATTATACTGAAACATTTAGTCCAGTGGCAAAACCTACAACTATTAGAATCATATTGCCTGTTGCAGTTAATTTTGGATGGCCAATAAGACAACTGGATGTTATTAATGCCTTTATACATGGTGATCTAGCTGAGGAAGTATACATGGTTCAACCTCCAGGATTTGTAAATCCCGAGCATCCTGATTATGTATGCAAATTGCACAAATCCATTTATGGCTTAAAACAGGCACCAAGGACCTGGTATGAGAAACTCATGAATGTTTTGCTCTCTAATGGGTTCATTTCCTCAGCAGCAGATACATTCCTTTTTGTACAAAAGATTGATTCCAGAATTACTTACTGTCTCATTTATGTGGATGATATTTTATTAACTGGTAATTCTGAGACTTACTGCAATGAGCTTCTTGAGCAGCTACAATCTCATTTTCCAGTCAAAGATTCGGGTAATCTCCATTACTTTCTGGTCTTACAAGTAAAGAGAAATGCCAATTGTCTCTTCATGTCACAAACCAATTATGCTCTGGATCTTTTAAGGAAATTTGATATGCTTGGAACTAAGCCTTGTTCCTCTCTTGTTCCTGTTAATTTCAAGTTATTAGCATCTTCTGGTACTCTCCTTGAGGATCCTTCAGCTTATAGATCTCTTGTAGGAGCTCTTCAATATCTTACATGGACTAGACCTGAAATTGGATTTGCAGTAAATCAGGTTTGTCAGTTGATGCAGTCACCCACAACTGAACATATGTCAGCTGCAAAGAGGATTCTAAGATATGTTCAGGGTACAATTGATTATGGCATTTTGTTCACTAAAGGTCTTTCAGTTTTGCATGGGTTTAGTGATGCAGATTGGGCCGGTGATCCAGACACCAGAATAAGCACATGTGGATATTGTATCTTTTTTGGTTCTAATCCAGTTTCATGGTCAAGCAAAAGACAACCTACAGTTGCAAGGTCATCTACTGAAGCAGAATACAAGAGTTTAGCAAATTCAGCTGCTGAAATCATTTGGCTGTGCAAGTTGTTGCAGGATTTGCACATTTTCCTTCCACAACAACCCATTCTGTTTTGTGACAACAAAAGCACCATATCTTATTCTTCTAATCCTGTGTTTCACACTAGAATGAAGCATTTGTCCATTGATTTCAACTTTGTCAAGGAGCTGGTGCAGGCAAAGAATTTACAGATCTCATACATTGCAACAATGGAACAGGTGGCTGACATTTTTACCAAAGGACTAGCTGGGCCAAGATTTGCATATCTCTTGAAGGTTCTGCCGGCAGCCCACATCAACTTGCGGGGGGCTAATAGTGATTGAATCGTCTACTATACATTGCCTTTCTTATCAATGGTTTATATTGATCATATCTGGCGATCTGTGTGCTGTCCTTGTATTGGACCAGGCTGGCTTTGCCAGCTGTGTTGTCCGTACGGTTGAGATAACAGGTATATTTTGTTTTCTGTTTTTCTTTCCGTTATCTTCTTTACTCTTTTCTTTTGCTCTCTTTGAGCTCTGCTTTGTAATCTCTGAAACTTCTCTTTAATGGAGTTTGAACAATTCATTTCATTTCAATACTTTCAATTCAATAGTTATAATAAATTCATTCATTACTCATTAGTGATGCAAAATCTTGAAAATGTTTAAATAAAGAAAAAACCAAATATTTTATGAAGTTTCAGCCATGATTTAAAAAACAGTTCAGAATCTCTACTTTTCACTATCAAGCAAAGGTAAAAACACTGATGACCGCTGCTATGGTGGGTGGGCCGACCGAAGAAATTCACGAAAGAATAATTTCTAGCGTAAACTTAACCGAAAACGCGACTCAAAACTCATACACCTCTTTGCAATTTTTGACAACAATGAAAATTTATTAATAGAGGTGAAGATTAATTGAGGAGATGTTAAAAGAATAATAATTAGTGAGAGCACATGTGTCATGCACATGCTTGCATTTTACTCTTCACAAATCACAACAAACATGAATATATAATTATGAAAGTTAACTTAATGATCTTTTAGGCAAAAATTTTAAAATTGATATTGATGTTTATGCTCTTTACATATTAATGTTAAAATTGAAATCCGACGTGTATTTTTAAAAATATTAATGTTTTAAAATTGCTAAAAATTTAATGTACACTTTTACCCTCCACATTGCTTTAAAACAATATTACCTAATTACCCTTCCTATTCGGTTTATTTACGCTATTTACCTTCATAGGATTTTAAAACAGAGGATAACTTAGTAATTTAGGGGGTCTCATACCAAAATCTTTTTATCAATTTGGTTCAATTTTGTTAGGGTCCATTTTACAAAAAAAAGTGGCCATAAAAGGGTTCCCTCCCTTCGGGCCCTCCGGTCGGTCGACCGAATAATGAACTATCAAGAAGCAACTTCCTCAATTACCTGAACAACTGCATTTGTATTTTGAAACCTGCGCCTTTCGTTTGTAAGCTTTTTTGCATACTCAAGAGCTCGACGCTCACAGCGTGCTTGTTTACTAGGATCTTCAATTGCCTCAAAATCCTCAACGTGGGCAACACCCACAATTCTCCAGCAAAATGCAAACCATGTTATGTAAGCGCACTTGTTGTTGGGTGTAAAAATGTGGTTCAACCGGGGGAAGTTTTGTTTTCAGATAATAAAATTCTATGACCTTCAATTGTCTGAGTCTGTTAGAGTTAGTTAGAAACCTGACTTAACAGTTCAGTAGGTAATGTTAAGACTATAGAGTAACTCTTGGGCAAGAGAGTAAAGGACGTTTATTTTTCCAAGGGAGTACAAGTGCGTGACCACCTTGTTATGGTTGGAGGCGTAGGAATATTGAGAGGAAGTTTTGTGACTAATAGTCGTATTAGGATCATATTAGTTTAGTCAATTAGTCCAAAGTCTGAGACTAGGTGTGTTAGCGGTTTAATTCTTAAAAGTATTAAAAAATGGACGAGGTCCAGGGTTTTTTATGAGTTTGTAGTTTCCTCGTTTACAAAATTCTTGTGTGTACTTTTTTTTATTCTTTTTTTAATTCTTATTCTTGTGTGTACTTTACTTTAATTTCCACATCATATTTTATTTATCATTTATAATTAAAGTATAAGTACTTGTATGTTAACAAGCCTTCAAGAAGATACCTTGCTCTTGAGTTCTTGGAATACAGGAACTATTGAAGGTTGATCTTATAGGTTAATCAAAAATATTTGGTGGTGTACTCGGTACCTCAGTCTTTTCAAAGTATATATTGATAAAAAATTGGAGACTAGATTATAGTCTTATAGTAGGCTGGCGTTTGTAGACAACTAAAACTGTGTGGTGTTCAATCTGGACGAGGTCCAGAGGTTTTTCTACAGGTCGTACTTTCCTCTTTAAAAAACACTCTGGTGTCTTGTATGCTTTTACTTTCCGCATTATATCTCTGATTATATAAAGCAGTAGTTAAACAATATTTAGGTTCAATGATGTATGGGTTTCAGTCTTCAAGCAGGATGATATATGTTTATCCATCACCCAAGTTTGATGTGTTAAAAGTATTATCTGATTGATGGTACATAGTTATCTCAAACACTAGTGTATTTGGAATTGTTTCAAGGTGTTTGAACTTAATCGAGTGCCACTTACGATTCAAATATATAGCCTTCATACCTTGATAAGAAAGGTTATCTGCAAGCACAGTACAACCATGCACTGTTTTTGGTGGACTGGATTCAGATGCATTCAGATAATCAAAGTAATCCTTATGGTCTTTTGTGAGTTTTGTTAGATATTTCTTAATAATTCCAGGGTTCTTTAAGAAACCCTTTGAACATTTTAATTGAATATGATTCAAGCGAAGCTCATATCAACAGTTTTTGTGTATTTTCACTATTAACTAATAACTTTTTTTGTTCCATATCAAGTTTAGCTTGATCATCCTTTAGAGATTTAAACGTTCTTATGATATCTGCACTCCGCAGCCTTTGTTCCTAAATCTTTGGTAACTTAGTAGCATTTAAGTGGTTCTTTTCGGGACATCCAATTCCATACCCATAACCACCATCAGTACATACTCCATCATTCACACCCCCTTTATTTTCTTAAAACTTACATCTAGACGTAGTCTTATCATTACCATATGTCAAAAAGGCAAGAATTAAGATATATTACTGTTACTATGTGGTGGCGATAGGGTTTCAAAATATCTTACTTAATTTTGGAGAGATTTAAATGTGGCGTTAAACATACGGTGGTTTTCATTTATTTTATTTCTTTTGTTTTCCTAATAATACTTTTCTTATTATTTTATTATAGCAATGTTTTTCTTTTCGTTATAAACATATTTACTTTAGCATTATTAAAACTTACTATGTCACAAGAATTATTAAGGGACAATTAAAAAATGGTCATACTTTAATATTAACGTTTACACAATAGTTTTCCTTTAAATAAGCTTTTACAAATTGGTCACATTCCGTCCGACTTAACAAAAAAGCAAAAAACGGTGATTATTTGTGCCTATTCTACCCTCCTAAGCTAACTCAACCTCACTGAAATTAACTCAACCATGAACTGAAACCCTGACCTGAACCCTGAACTGAACCATGAACCCTGCCTGAACTGAACCCTGAACCCTGCCTGAACCTGAACCCGAACCCTGAAATCCCAAAACCCTAGAACCCAGACCTGAACCCGAATACCCTAGAACCCAGACCTGAACCCGAACGCCCTTCACCTGAATCTGACACAGTTTGCCTGAATCTGAAC
>JAJJMA010294152.1:0-12460 GCA_023529015.1 Papaver nudicaule
GCATTTGTGATCTATATGCTCCACCTTGAGGGGAAGTGTTGAACAGTTACTGCATTGAAGACACTGATTGTCGGTGTAACAAGTTGTTGTTTGTTGTAATGAAGTAACTTAGTTATCGGGGCATTGAAGATGTTGGTTGTATAGTCTGACAACACGTCTTCTTCCCTTTACTTCTCCTTATCTTTGTATGTGTATTAATACTCTCTTTTGTAGAACAAAAAATGAACATATCGAATACTAAAACCTTACATGAGAACCTTGAGTTACCTTGAGTTTGACATGTGCAGTATCGACGTTACAGACTACTATTTATGTAAAAAATCTTACTGCCGTTTCACACTATGTGGTGTGCAAAGAGCCGATTATAAAGGCGTCAAATGGTGCAAACGAATTCTCTCCTAATTCATTTCGTTTATTCCAAGTAACGAAGGTGTACAACATTTTTCAACAACGTTTTTCGACGCTTGCCCAGCAAACTGTGAACATTGGTTAAGGTTAACTTAGATATTTATAGAGAATGTCATTATATCTTGGCTAGCATTTACAGTAACGTGGCGAAGGTTTTCTCAAGCGCTTGTTATCCAACTCGCAGTTATAGAAGTTGGTAAATTAAGTGAGCTTTTTATTTTCAAAACAAACATGAACAAAGATTTTTTGCAGTACGTGGATGCATATAATAGGCATAGAAGTTGTGAAGAATTTCAAGTAGAAAGAGTCAAGGTTTCCTTAAAAAGATTTCTACGCAGTTCACATAACAAGCTACAAATATTTTATGAGATTCTTTCAAAGACAAAAAAACAAGGCTTTAGAGTAGTCATCGATTTTCAGTCAAATGTTGGCTTAAGTGAAATCTCTTTAGGGGAGATCTTGGATGATATACCTGCTCATTTTTCTTATTTGCATCTACGGCCTTTCCTCCAGAACTTCTTAAAGAGTTACAAAAAAACTAAGTTCTCTACTCCAACTCCATGTCCGGTACAGTCATGGCCTAGTGGGTGGTTTACAACATACTTTTATCAGATTTTTGGGTGGTTCCATGTCAGTCAATTTATGGGAAATGATTGTTGGATTAATCCAATGATAAACAACCAGGTTGGTATTTACGTTTACTTCCTTATCATGATTAGTTTCACATTATATCTCGCTTACATCCACATGCTGGGAGATTTTTAAAATGGAAATTTAAGCTCACTGGAAATTTGGAGGGTCATAATGCTTATGATATGAATGATTGTGCTATGTTATGCGCAAAAAGTCACACAGTTACAAAGGTTGTTGAGCATGATGTTTTTGTTATCCAGAGTTTTGAGAATGATATATCTACTGGTTACAAAAGTGAAGATACAATTTTGGGTGTTCAAAGTATTGGTCACTGTAAGACTAAAAATTTTATTCGAAGATTATTTGACCCTGGTAAAGGTATTGACTTAATAAGAAGTTATGACATCGTTTCTGATTATGTGGAAGAATTTGTCCAAGTACACAATGCAGCTCGAGTTATTTTTGGAAGACAAATTGATTACCGTGTGACTTGGAAGATTCATGATATGGCTTTTGTCTTTGATCGAGGATGGTCGAAACATAAGATGGAAATTATAGCAGTATTCCTTCGTACCATTACATGCATACTACTTTAGCATACATTTAGTGCTACAATATGTTGCTTGGTTTGTGAAGTTTATTTTATGCGCAGCTGAGCAATTTCAAAGGTTAACCCAGGATCTCAAGATGGGGATTAACCTTGAGGACAAAGTCCTTATAAGAGAGGGAGGAATGATATGAGGGAATATACTATGGTCACTTGTCAATATAGGCTATAGAGAAGATGCAAACGACATCAACATGAATTTGTGAGGCGTTATTTGATGATATTCAAGAAGCCAGGCGTTACGTTGGAGACCGAAGACTCAAATGGAAGTTTCTAATGGAGTCGATAGATTTTTTACCCTATGAACTCGAGGGCGAGTGCCTTTCAAGAAGGGTGGACCGATGTAGTATATATTTTGTACTGCACTTCTGATTTAGGCTTTCCTTATTTAGCCCTGCTCTTTAGCGAGTAGTTCTTGTTTTACAAGACTCTTAGCTTTCCTAGGTTAGGTTGATTTGCTTTTCTTTACCTTTAGTCGGTTATTATAAGCCTATATAAAGGCTAGCTCTATTAATTGTCTAGAGAATACATCTCATATTGTTATCAATTATCAAATATTATTATCCAACCTTTATGGTTATGATCTTGATTACTTCAGTCAGATTATTATTAAGTTTCTGACGACGCTTAAGCCTCTCTTCGTATCCTTGCAAATCTAAGTTTCTTACGGAACTTGTTTGCCTTCACCCTATCGTCCTGCTTTAGAACAAGATGTGGTTCAGAGGCCCTACTTGTAAAGAGCTCATTAAGAATAACTATAACTTTAGTTTTCCTGGCTCTTATGCATTCACACTAACAAAATCACTCTATTTCACAAAGGATATGCTAAAATATTGGAATCTCAAACATTTTGGAAATATCACAACTCAAATAGCAAAGGTAAACTCTCAAATTGAAAGTAGAACATTGTCTAATGGGAACCAGAATGACCAAGTTATGGCTGAGCTTAAAAATAAGTTAGCCTATTGGTATGACATAGAAGCAGACTACTATAGGCAGAGAGGTAAGGATGAGGAGCTAACTCTGGGGGGTAGAAATACTGGTTATTTCCACAACAAAATAAACTTCGGGAGAAGAAGAACTCAGATAAATACTTTACGAGACAGTTCAGCTATTTGGCTAACAGAAAGAGTTGATATTGTTGTAAATATGAAATCTCATTTTGTTAGCATGAGTAGAATTTCTAACCCTCCTTCTCTCTTAGAGTATCATGATTTTATCTCACCTTTCATTACTGCAAGTGACAATGAATCTCTTATAAGAATACCATCTAGAGATGAAATCAAATGCATTGTCTTTGATATGAAGCCAGGGACCTCTCCAGGCCCTGATGGCTTCCATCCTGGATTCTATCAGACCTTGCGGAATACAATAGGTGAGGATTTGGTTAAAATGGTGAAGGCATTTTTTCATTCAAAGCACATTCTTAAACAGATGAATCATAATTTTGTTTTACTTATCCCTAAAACAAATTGTCCTAAAACAGCTGCTGATTTCAGGCCAATAAGTTTATGCTATAGTTCCTACAAAGTGATATCAAAATTACCAGCCTCAAGGATAAAATGTGTTTTACAGAAAACTATCACACCTTATCAAACAACTTTTATGTCAGGTAGAAGTATAACTGATAAGGGCAATTCATATGGATTGTGCGTTAAAACAATGTTTACCCGTCCACGTGAATGGACAAAGTGGTTTTGCCACTATGGGAAATGTACCCAGCGGCCTGTTAAGGACAACTCGGCTTTACTAGAACTGAGCGGCGTAACCCAAGCCGCTGGCGGTCTTACTTAGGCCGCCCGACGCAGGAAGAGCCTCCACAACGGCTACTTCAGCATTCACTCCAACTATAAATTCTCAACCATTTCTCATCCATTTCACCACTCAACTCACAAAAAACACATAATCTACATTTATTTCTCTTCTTCTTTTACACATGGATATGGAGATTGAATACAATATTGAGCTTCCTTCATCCGAAGAGGAAGCAGAAAACGATATGGAAATGGTGCATATGTTCAACGAGGAACAAGAAAAGTATTTGAGAATTTTGCAACAATTGGATGAAGAAGACGAAGCTGCTAGAAGGCGTCAGACTTTAATGATGCAGATTTTCACCGGAGCTATACCTAGAATTCCCGAACCAAGAGGAGGTTTTAGAAGGAGATGGACGTGGAGAAAGAGGAATTTTTTCCACGACAGGATGATGAATGATTATTTTGATCATGGTTTTTTTTACTCTGAGGAAGATTTTCAACGGCGGTTTCGAATGGGACGTTGCCTTCTTCAGAGAATTATTGCTGAATGTTGTTTGGTCGAGCCTTTGTTTAATTATCAATATGATGCCCGGAATATGAGAGGGTTTAGCCCTGAACAGAAGATCACTGCAGCCTTGCGAATATTGTGTTATAGTGCACCAGCGAATGGTATTGATGAGTACATTCGTATGGGCAAAACTACCGCCTACAAATACCTCAAGTTATTTTGCAAAACAATCGTTGCTCATTTTGGTTCAGCCTACTTAAGGAAGCCGAATGAGAAAGATATAGTTGAGATCCCGAAAGAGAACGCAAAAAGAGGTTTTCTAGGGATGTTGGGCAATTTGGATTGCATGCACTGGGTATGGCAAGGATGTCCAGTTGATTGGGCAGGCCTGTATAAGGGTCACTACCGTAAGCCAACGGTAATTTTAGAGGCGGTGGCTACCTATGATTGTTGGATTTGGCATGCATATTTTGGGCTACCTGGTTCACATAATGATTTGAATGTGTTGCACAAATCACCACTGTTTGAGGATGTTAAAACTGGAGTTGCCCCAGCTTTTGATTTCACCGTCAACGACCATGAGTACAAGCAAGGGTACTATCTTGCAGACGGAATATATCCTCAGTGGTCAACAATTGTTCAAGCATACCATCAATTACCGCCTACGAATCTTGCTTATCGTGATAAGAGACACTTTAATACTTATCAAATGGCCATTCGAAAAGATGTTGAGAGGGCGTTTGGTATTTTGAAGCGGAAGTTTGCAATAATTTGTGGGCCTTATCGGAGTTTTGATATTGAAGGAATGAACAGTGTTATGCTTACTTGCATAATTTTGCATAACATGGTTATCGCTGAAACTCGTCGTGATCCTTCGTGGATCAATTACGAAGACAAAGATGAGAGGCCTCGACTTGTGATCGAACACGGTTTGCCTGCAAGAGAATACGTACTTGCAACTGATAAAATTCAGAATGCAGGTCCTCACCAGCAACTCCGACATGACTTGACGGCTCATCTTTGGGCAAGGTATGGACAGGGGGGAGGGGATATATTCGTCCCCGAAGACGAAGAGTAGTTTATGGGGTTTGATGTTGTTTTTTTTTTTTGGTTTGCTTGTTTTCTTTGTGTGGGTTTGTTTGTTGTTTTTTTAAAAAAACATTAATTAATTAAAGCATAATTTTATATATTGTTACTGTTAAATACTACAGAGAACTAGAAAGTTTACGTTAAAAAAAAACACATAAATTAAACTACTTAAAATGTAACAAAATAAAAATAAATAAACCTAACCAGAATCAAACTACTCTCACTAGTCTTCTTCTTCTTCTTCAAGTCTCCTCTTCTTCAAGTCCTCTTCTTTTTCTTCTACAAGTCCTTCACTCTTCTTCTTCTTCTTCACCGAGCCTTCTTGTTCATCATCAACCCCAAGCATAAGCGGCCTCCTCATCCTCAAGGTCATTGGATGAGGCATCGAGGTCTTTGCTATCGAAGGGAGGGAGTGCACTTGGTGCTGCTGTTGCTCCTGGGTCTGTTGTTGGTGCTGGGGTTGGTGGTGCTGGTTGTGGTGGGACAACAGGTGGAAGATTAACTATGTTAAACTCCGCCTCCCACATCTTCCTCTAGAGCTCATTCATGTTCAAAATGTTCATTGACATAATCTTGTTCTTGTTGAAATTCTGAAAATGTTGCTCCTGAGAAAGACGGTTTTTCTGAAGTTGTCGGACCACTGTGTTTCTATTGAGGATCTTGCTTCCTCAGCCTTGCGCTCATGCTCCAACCATGCATCCATGTTGAAAGCGCCAGAAGTTCCAGCTTGAGCTTCAGCCCTAACCTTTTTTGACGCCTTCTGACCTCCACCCCTATCCTTCTTGCTACAGTTGTTCACATTCAAATTGGAATTCTCATTATCAGCATCAGTTGGTGGCTGTTAAGATGAACCTGGCGAGCCACTAGGGCCTCCTTCATGGAAAGTTTGGGAGATAGGACATTGGGATCTGGTGGGTTCATATCCATCCAAGGCATGAGGGTTGAAATGGTTCAAAGATTTCATAATGTGGTAACAACTTTCATACTGGAAACCCTTGGGGTGGCTCCTTTGCCACTCATTCCGGCATCGTATTTCCACATCCACATCAGTCTCCCCACTTCTCATCTGACGATTCATTTGCATTATGGCGGCGACGTACTCATTAGTCTCCTTGTTGATCGCTCCAAAACGATGTGACAATCCCTCAGAGTCACGTTCATTCACATTTGGACACTCGGAACAGAAGTATTCGAAAATCCGGTTCGAGAACGTGGTTCCCTGTTGTTGTACGTCATTGATGGAGTCCTTGGTGAAGAGCACGTAAGCTCTACAGATCAATTCATCTTCATCCATAGTGAATCTTGGACCACAATGTCGCCTTACAACAGTAGGAGGAGTGGCAATCGGTGGAGTGGCAATAGGAGTGAAATTAGGATTAACATGAGCATTTTCAGGTCGTTGGTTCTTCCTTGGAGGCATATGATTAAATTGATTGAGTTTGGAATCATTTTTTTTCGAAAGTTCTTTAGATTCACGAAACAAGAAGAGTAATTCTGCTCTGAAGTGTAGAAAGCTTGGATTGCTTGGTGTGCTTTGGAAAGGTTGAAAATCTTTGTATTTATAGGGGAAAAAATAAACATGGATTTGAATTTGTGCAATTGAAAAATATGATCCAACTAGGACCGAGCGACCTAGCCTACGCCGCCAGCGGCTTAAGTTGTACCGCTCAGTTTAACTTAAGCCAAGCGGCGTGGTATTTGCCAATCGGTCCTTCCCACACCTCACCCGACAAACCAACATTAATGTTGGTTTGCCCGTCCATTTTGATGGTTTGCCCTCTCCACAGTGGCATCAAAAGGGACAAACATTGGGTTTGCCCACCCCATAGGATTTGCCCTAACATTGTGATTGCACATGAATTTGTAAATTCTACGAAGAGAATTACTGCTCAAAAAGGTTGGATGGAAATCAAACTAGATATGTCTAAAGGTTTTGATAGAATTGAGTGGAGTTTCTTACTTACAATAAAACAGGTTTTTGTGATGAATTCTGTACTATGATTCAACAATGTCTCTCTACTGTTACCACCTCAGTGTTGCTAAATGGATCACCAGGTGAGATATTTACACCTCAAAGAGGTCTAAGACAGGGTGATCCCCTGTCATCCTATCTTTGTTGGGATCTTGCAACAATGAAATGCAAATGTTAGATGTATCAATTGATATATATAATGAAATATGAATGTCGCAAACAATTTCTAGGATTTCTACGAGGACAGAGCCACTAGTTCGACTAGCTGTCCTTAACAAATTAGTCCGCGGGTACACTCAAAGATGAGTGATGCTATACCCCAACAGCGGAGATTTGTCCAGGATAGAACTGCCCGATACAGCGATTGTCAGCACAACAACCACTGCCCACTCTACAAACTTAGCAACTGGCTAGAAGGGAAGTAAACAAACAAGTGCGCAAGCAAAGCGAGAAGAGGGGAAAAGTCATCAGGATAGTAGCTGTGACTGGTGCAAGTTGAAATGAAATTCTCAAGTTCATTTTATAGTAGAAAAACTAGAGGAGAAATGAATGCCCAATTAAATGCAAATTTATGATAGAAATTAAGGAAAAAACCGTTTAGGAAATTTCTATCATAATGTTGACATAAGTTATAAATTCTTTTTTGATAACAAAAGATATTCTCCCCAAGTCACTCTCCCCATTTTAAGTAAATCATTAAAACATTTCCTTTAGAAATCAGTAAAATAATTTTGAGAGAAAAAGATTTATGGATCTTGATTGATAACTCCACATGTGCATAAGCCCGAAGGCAAGTCTGCCCCATGTTCACTAAAGATCATTTCATTCACTCATGAAAATGTGTAAGCTCCACTGGTGACCGAAAGGTCCCGTGATCAAATCCAACCAAGACCAAAAACACTTAGTTAAAACTCATTTTCTCCAACAATCCCCCACATGAATGAAATCCGTTTAAAATCAGAATGCGGAAAATACCACTATAGGCAAAGGTGTCCATGAGGTCTTGAACCTTTACTTAGTGAGAAGTTACCGAAGCTACTTGCTAAGTACAGTGAACGCGATGTCTTGAACTGCTAGCGTTTAGTGTAACTTGCGATAACCACCACACATGGTATCTTCCTGGTGTTGCTAAGTTCGATGTCGTTGTGTCCATTTTGGCCCTGGACGTATCCCGTTTCTCAGAATGCTCTAGAGAATCAGCTCACATTCTCATAGGAAGCGGCCCACTTCCACATTCAGATAGGTGAGTTTCCATCAAGAGTGTTACTGCTACACCCCACTTCAATCTTAAATTGAAACTATGGAACTCATTAAGACTTAATAACAAGTCACCCTTTACTCACAGTCTTACACTATCACATAAATTCGAAACCTTATCCGTGGGATCTCCAGTCGTAAGGTTGAGTGTCCCCCATAATGACTTTTAATTAGTTGAGCTTAAGTCCCATCCCCCTCGATGCACTTCTAACTTTCTCTTTGCCCAATCCTTTCGTCAAAGGATCCGCGATATTCACCTCTGACTTTACATAGTCCACGGTAATAACGCCGGTCGAGATTAGTTGCTTTAACGTATTATGCCTACGACGTATATGTCTAGACTTCCCATTATTCATATTGTTCTTACTTCTAGCAATCGCAACTCGATAATAACAGTGTATAGATATAGCTGGCACAGGCCTATGCCAAGGAGGAAATGTCTTCTAAAAAGCATCTTAGCCAATCGGCTTCCTCTCTTGCTTTATCTAATCACAATAAACTCTGAATCCATAATGGAACGAGTTACACAAATCTGTTCTCAAGTTTTTTCAAGAAACAGATGTTCCTGCTAGAGTGAATTATATTCACTCGTAGACGTAGACTCCTCTGATTCTGCTATCCAGTTTGCATTACAAAAGTCCCTCAAGGAGTGCTAAGTACCCTTCATAGTATAAACTAAAGGTCGTAGTGTACTCTGAGTATTGTAACACTCTAATAAGTGCATCCCAATGCATCTTCCCTGGATTACATTTATACCTGCTTAACCTACTCATAACATAGGAAATGTCTGGCCTCGTACAGTCAACAAACACATCAAACATCCTATGACTCTTGAGTATTCAAGTTGGTTTACTCCTTCACCTCTATTCTTCTTAAGTCTATAAGTAGAATCATACAGAGTACAAGCAAGTTTATAGTTAAACTGATTATATTTTCTTAAGCACAGTCTTAACTTAATGAGATTGACTCAGACTATAGCCATTAGAACTTTTTCTAATCTTCATCCCTAATATTGCATTAGTGGTGCCTAAGTCTTTTATGTCATAGATCTCATTCAACAGTTTCTTAGTGGAGTTAATCTCATCTATGTTTGTATCAAGCATATCATACACACACAAGCATACAATTACACAGGTTTCCTAGACAAGTTTGTTGCAAACGCACTTGTCAAACTTAATAATTCAAAATCCACTAGATATCATCACATGACCAAGTTTTTCATGCTATTATATTTAAGTGTTTGTTTAAACAACACAAAATATCTAATCAGTTTACACATATTGTCATAACCTTTCACTACATAGTCCTCAGCTTGATTCATGTAAATTTCTTTATCTAATTCACCATTTAGAAATGTTGTCTTTTCATCCATATGATGCAACCGTAAGTTGTCAACAACATCTGCATCAATTAACTTCCTAAAAGGAATTAAGTATTTCTAGTCATTGGTGAGTATGAGTCACAGAAATTTACATCTACTCTCTGTTTTTAGCCTTTAGCTACAAACCTACATTTCATAGGTTCTACATATGCTTCGTCTTCCTCTAAAGGTAACGACTGAGTGGTTGAAAGCACATCTAGGGTATCATCTAAACATCTCTTTCGAGTGTCAGGGTTTTTCAAGGAAAATATATTCAAAGAACTCATCATCCCTATACTCCATAATAAAATTCAAACTGTGTCAAACACATCAGAACTCACAACCATAAATTTATTTGCACTAATATGCATTGGATTCCCTATTTGGGTCCTATCTTAGTTTTCTCCAAACCCCCACATTTTGGAGAAGGGTATCTCTTTTCCCCAAACCCCCACATTTTGAACTAAGCATAAAATGACTGCCTGCCATTCCATATCTCATATGGAAATTTATCTGATCCTTTAAAGGGTACACTATATTCAGGATGTTGCAAGCTGAGAGAATGGTTTCCCCCACAAGTTCGCAGGTAATCCTGAACTAATCAACATAGCATTCGTCATCTCCTTAAGGGTTACGGTTCTTATGTTCAACTACACCATTGGACTGGGGTAAATAAGCAGCCGTCGTCTTATGTATTTTGCTATGTTCAGAAGTAAAATTCTCCTAAAGAAATTTCATACTTGTCGCCTCTATCAGACCTAATGGTTTTAGTGGTAATACACATTTGGTTTTCAACTTCACGTTTGTACATCTTAAAGGCTTCTAAGGCGTCATCCTTACCTCTAAGCAAACATACCTGACAGTATCTAGTACAAACAATTTTATACCACCTCTGGTTTTAACTGACTTCACGTCAACTAGGTCTGAATGAAATAATTTTAAGGGTTTAGAATTTTTCTGGACATTATTAGGTAATGATTCTTATCATGCTTATGTTCTACACAAATTCCACATTTATATTCTCTATCTGTAGTGAATTTGAGTATGCAGCCTACGCTAGCCAATTAGTGCATTGAATTAAAGTTTACATGACTAAGTCTACATGCCTAACATTCAATGACACACACATATAAGCAGAAGAATCATTTACATCAACAAAGATTATGTTAAGTTTATATAGACTCTAGACTCTCTGTCGAATAACCCTTAACCACTTAATCTTTGCCCTGAGTTTGTACAACTTTTCCAGATTCTATTAATTTTTTTTAAAAAATCCTTATTTTCTATAACAGAACAATATACGAGAATCTTGCAGATGCCTGAAATATAATGGACTCCGTTCAATGTGAGTGAGCTTCAACTCAATTTTCCTGCAACCTCTGTTGCTCATGAGTTACTCATAAAGAGTTTCTCGTCATCCCCTACCCTCTGGTAGAAGGTAAACATCTTAAATGTTTTTCACAAATACGCTTGGTAGCTCCGGATCTACCAACGAGTCTCTCACATTGATTACCAAATTGTTCCAGATATCGTGCCATAAAAGTCGTATATGTTCTTCTAAAACAACTTAGCATTATTTTTATTATTAAGGTCCATACGTTATCTACCGTGTTTTGTTATGTAGCTAACATTTCCAAACACATAACAATTACCTTAATAATAATAATGCAAAAATTAAGGTTCATGAAAAATACCTTTTAGGAAGACCATGTTTACCCCCACATTTGCAAGTCTTACCTTCTCAGTTTGGAAGTATCTGTATTATACTACTGCCGTCTCCAGCATTTGTCGCACACCAAAAATGCACGAGCAGTTGGATCCACTGAGAACATATTGCAAACCTTACTGCCATCAAAGAAAACAACTAATTTTTAGTTTTAAGGCAAAGTGGTCCTACGTGCATACATAAATATCAAAAGAAAATGTTTTCAAGTTTGATCTTCCCCGAATGCTCTGAGCACCCAAATGATGTGTTGGGCTCCGTCCAAAAGTGGTGACTCCAGCCCAGTTCATGTCTTTAACAGCACTAAAGGTTCACTGCACTAGACCCACCTAGATTGCGCCCACAAATTACTCCACACAATCACGAGCACAAGTTCTGATTATCACCTCCAAAGGCGGGTCCCATCCCATTAACTCTCGTTTTGCTCCTACACCATATATCACGCCTTTCAATTATGGAAGAGAATATTTTCCCATAATCCTTCCCACTAATGCTCTTTATTATTCTCGTGAGCACATAACACCCGCACCTTCAGATCGTTCGTTCCATATTAATTGTACATGAAACGTAATCTGTTGGCTACTCAGTCAATTCCCGTTGAAGAAACTAAGAAAGTAAAATTCTACTTATATATATCGATTCATGCCATAAAAGACGCCACTGATTTGGGGACACAATAACTCCACTTTCTGATTTATGCAAATTTCTTCCCAGATATATCGAGTCATGACCAAAAGAAATATGATTTCTCTTCCAAGAGCAAGTCTTCAACTTGTAACGAAATCAAAACTGTTCCAATTTCCTCGCTTAGAATTTCTGACATTGACACGACCTACTAATTCCACCACTTTCTCATTCACAAAAGAATTAATTCCTCTATTCAACTAACTCAGACTCTTGTCTTCTTTAATCAAGGTTTTATCAAAGAATTTTGATAACTCAAGAAAACATCTACTACTTCAATCTCTAGAATCATTCATTCGAATTTTTCCTGATTTTTTTTTTCTTCAACATAATTCTTCATCATTGTTACAAGATAAAAAGATAATTTGTTAAGATTGTTGGGATCTTGCAACAATGAAATGCAAATGTTAGATGGATCAATTGATATATATAATGAAATATGAATGTCGCAAACAATTTCTA
>JAJJMA010294172.1:0-14717 GCA_023529015.1 Papaver nudicaule
GACACGTTCTTCCTATTCTCGAGGATTTCGCGGCTTTCTACCTTCTGACCGGAAGCGCATGTTCCTCTTTCATTATTAAAGTTTTGGTTCTCCCTCTAAAAGCACTTTAGATCCTTTGTATCCATCTTCCTTGGCGCCGGCGTTTTCTTTCCGTGAAACCTCTAAATTTGTAACTTCATATCAAGCGCTCTTTCGGCATTTTCCTTCACGACCCTTTGCTTTAATCCTCCACAGAATTCGTGAATCATCCAAGTTTAACAAAGAAACCAATAAAAGGATCTGAATTTAGATCTGAAAATTTTGTTTCCAAAAGAAACACAAACATAAGAGAAAGAAGAAAACAAGATAAGGATTAGCTGAATAAGATTATCGAGAACGTGAGATCCAAGATGTATTTCAGTCTTTAGTCCACTTTCTGTTAATCATCACAAAATTGTGTGAATGGGTTTCTTAACCATGAGTGGGTTAGTATGAAATCTACATAAGCACTTCATACTCGACAGCCATCAGATCTATTAATCAAACTATGGACATAGAAATAACATATGTTTCATGCATGAGTACGAAGATAATAAGAACAATACTGAAGCTAATTTGTATAAGAAACAATAGACGATAAGAGCGTAACTATAAATTGTATTTAATTCTAACTAGTACATGGATATGATCCTTAGAAGGTATAGGAGAAACTAACCTAATCTCACTCAAACAACTTAGGTTACACCAAAAATCCAACCCTTACAATGGGTCTCGAGCTCGCCTTATATAGGCCGAGTCTGAAGTGGACTACAACTAATAAGACAAACTACTCAATCGTGGAAGTGTCAGATCTTGTCGAGTAAGGCGGTGCCTTCGGTAAGGTCTTCCCGAAGATAGCTTCGTATCCTTTTTCTCGATCTACCTATACGAGCCTTTTCTCATCGAGCCCCTGTTTGAGTTAGCTCCGCAGACTTATTCGAAGCAAGACCATGATATCCTTTGGTAGGGCCAAGTCTTCCTGATCTTGACATGTGTCCCGAGGGTGCTTTACCCTCCACAGTTTGTCTCTTTCCTTTCCTTGTATCGAAGATGCTTGGGAAGGAAATTAATTCTTCGTCATCCTCTGCTCTCCATGTGCCCCACTAGCCGCCAAGTGTGACGTTTCATGACACGTTCTGCATGTTCCCGAGATTCTAGCTACCTTTTGACCTTCCAACCGGTAGCGCCGGTTTCGTTCTACTATTTAAGTTTTATTTTCTCCCTCTAAAAAATTCTTAGCCCTTTCGTACTCTCTTCCTTAGCTCCGGTAATCTTCTTCCGAAAACCTTGAGATTATATCTTTCGATCGAGTGTCTCTTAGGCGTTTTCTTTTGGTACCCTTTGCTTTAATCTTCTTATAGTTTCATAAAGATGACTTATTTTCCCCTTTCATCACCTTATAGTCCCTTGATCAATTCTGCCTCTGCAACTTCCGGCGCCGGCAGGTCTTGCTTTCATTCTTTACATTTCCCTTTTCATGGCGTCTCCTTCTAAAGTCGATGTTATCACTTCCATGATAAAAAATTTAGGCTTTAAATCCGATTCTTTTAATATAGAGGTTGTTGGTGCTCCCAGAAGTCGGCTGACTCCAGAACTGGTCGAGGGGTTTAAGTGCAACGAGGATAGACTCTTGGTTACGTTTCACCAAATTTCTGGTGGGTTGATTCCTCCTTTCTATCAGTCCTCCAATCCTTTATTTCTTGAGATACTCTGCTCTCTTCTTAGCCCTCGGGGAATAATGCAACTTACTTGCAGTTCGATCCATCTTATCAATCAGTGGATTTCACGCTCCGAAGATAATTCTGAGTCTGGCTCCACGACGAAGTTTTATTTTTACCGCCCAAAAAATTCTTTCATCACTATGAGCCATTTTTAACGCTAAATAACAAATTTTCCCCTTGGGGTGTTTGTTTTTGAACTGTGAAAGGGGGTGTGAATATAATTCCAGGG
Source organism: Papaver nudicaule (assembly GCA_023529015.1). NCBI lineage: Eukaryota > Viridiplantae > Streptophyta > Magnoliopsida > Ranunculales > Papaveraceae > Papaver > Papaver nudicaule. The sequence goes on from JAJJMA010294172.1 coordinate 1,969, forward strand.
TCTCCAGACTATTCCCTGGATGAAGACTGGTACTCGGAGCTGTGTTATTGGAGGGTCCAATTCTCCGGGGCTGGAAGGATGCATGACGCTTCTTTCCTCGGACCCAGTTTGAAGTAAGTCATGAATTCTCGACTCAGCATCTGTTTAATATCCACTCTTCTGACGAGGAGAAGGAGCTGTCTCGCCAAGTTTTAAGGAAAGGCAAAGGTGTTTGTGTGGATGCTTCGAGTAACTTAAAGTGTCCCTGAGCAGATGAGGAGACTATAAAACAGGTAACAAATACTACCTTGAGATATGTTTTTGTTTTCTAGAGTATGAATATTTGCCTCTATTTGTTTCCTGAGGAAGACGGATCCTCTTATGCAGGGGAGTGTTGTTTTTGCGGGGGATTTGAGTCTGAACAACGAATTGGTGGATTTTGAGTTTGGGGACCGAGCAGCGGTTGCTAGGACTCGTAAGAACTTTGTGTTCAAGAAATCTTCCAAAGCAAGTTTCCCGAACCAACATAAGGTACCTACGAAGCCGAAGAGGAAATGATAATAGAGAATGTTGCTGACAAGTTGGTACTGCCGAAAGTTGTTGATGGGCCACCTGTCAGTAAAAGGTGTCGAGGAGGTTGCTGGTGTTGAGCCGAATGTCGGTATGCCGAGTATACTTCTTCTACTTCTGCTGCTACAGCCTCGGCCATGGTTGTTTTCGTTACTGCAACCACTGCCTCGGTCGAGCCTTCTGTCATTTTTTCGAGGAAAATTGTTCCTGTGGTTAACCTCCTTCTTCCTCGAAGGGATGGATTGGCTGTTAGCATGGGTCCTTCGAAGAATCTGGTTGTCAATTATCCTCGTAGTTTAAAGTTTCCACCTGCTCCTAACTTTGCTGGCAAAACATTCAACCGTATACTGCCAAGAGATTTAAGGAGGTGTTTTTTTTAGAATCATAATCCAAGTGATTTTTCCATGGAAGTTTCGTCCTGTTTTGATTCTCATGCCTCTGATCCCCTGGGTTGTCCATTGGACCCTGAGTTTTGCAAAAAGTTTGGCGATGTCGTTGCAGGTGACCGTCTCAGAATGGAATATGATCTTCGCCATCCGCCATTGTCGTACGAGGAGAAATTGGCTATGCTTCAAATGGCGAGTTTCCTTTTCTTGGAGTATGAGTAGCCATATTTTGGGCTCGGCTAAGTATTGGTGTGATTTTGACAGGGTAATCACCATGTGTCTGGCCTCTTGGCTTACACCTTTGACTTGTTTGGTGAGGCTGAGTACCATGAGCGAAAGTTTCTCCGAATGCAAGAAGAGCTTGTTGCAGAGAAGACTTGTAGTGCCCGTGAGAGGAAGAATTTGATAGGTATGAATTTGTTATCTTATGATTGCATTGTTCCTTGTAATTTTATGCTGAGAAGATTTACTACTTTCTAAAAAAGGCGAGTTAGAAGAAGGGGAGAAAAACTCCATGAAGCTAAACTAGCTCTAAGCAACTCTCGAGAGAGTCGTAAGCCTTCTCATAGTGCCTTTGGCGATGGGAGTCATCGAGATGAAATCGAGAAGCTTATAAAATAAAGAAATAAAGCCTGGTATGATCAGAATTATTACAATAGAAAAAGACTCGAGGCTGAGAACCTTCTTGCCGAGGAGAAAAGGAGAAGAATGAAAACCGAGCGCTTACTTGAGGAAGAGAGGAATAAGAACGAGATTATTACTCGAGAAAAGCATTTTTTTTCAGTTGGATTTAACTCGCTTGACACGAGAGCAGGATTCTGCTCGTAAGGAAAAGTCGATCAACGCGTCTGGTAGGATGGTGATTGATAATTTAGAGCAGGACATCAAGAACTTGAGGGTTCAAATGGTAGCTTTGAAGAATGTCAACAGGGAGCTAGTTTCGGAGAATGATAGTTTGAAAAAGGGTTATAATGATATAAGCATGGATCTTGCCAAGGCTAGAACTTCGAAAGACCACCTTTCTCGAATGGTCGATGAATATCGATTAGAACTTGCTAAGCTAAGTGCGGTTTCTTCTGAAGATATTATAAAAAAGAGCTGCCCAACCTCGTTTTACCAATCAACATGAGGTTACTGGGTACATGGTTATTAAAGAAAGTAGGGTACCTGCCCTGATCATTTTGTTTTGATGCTCTTGTTGTTTTTTTAGAGTGCGACCGGACATCTCAACTCCACTTGCGTTTGTTTTATATTTTTTCAGGCATCGAAGCCAACTTACAGAAGAAAGTTGCAGATGCCAAGGCTGCAAGGGATGATATTGCTAATCAATTGGTGATTGAAGCGGACCAAAAGTTGGAGTTCGAGAGAAGATCTGAGCAACTACCAAAAGAATTGGCCGAGGAACGTCAACATCGAACTGCCGATATATACCGACTTTCCCGAGAGCTGGAGCTCGAACGTAAGCGTCATTCCGAGGATGCAGAGATGAGTGGTGAAGAAACGACAACCGAGCGAAATTTCCTCCTTAAGTGTCAGGAGGACTTGAAAAAATGGTTACTGGTTTTGCCGTTGTCCACCATCAGTTAAGACATGGGCAGGATGTTGAGGACTGCTTACTCGATCCGCATTGACTACCTACCTGGCTACGAGTATGGCAAGCCAAAGACATGGTCGGTCTCTTTTTAGGGTTATTGGCATTGAGCCTCCTACTTATGGGGACATTGGTACGGATGATGCTGATGTAGTACTCCCAGGTGATGAGTATTTGCTTCCTCAGGAAGTGTTTGTAAGGTTGGCTAGGGATGAACTACGAAGGAGAGGGGTGATATGGAATATTTCATAAGAATGATGAAGATGATAGTGACGATGATTCTGACGATGGCCATTCGGGAGATGCCGGTGGTTATCCCGAGGAGTATCCCAAGGATGTTCCCGAGGGTGATTCGAAAGATGGTCCCAATGATGATGCTAAAGCAGAAACTAGCAACATAGCCGATGATGCTGCACAGGATCTCGGGGACTTCAAAGAAGAGAGCACTGGTGCTGGCATGGGTGTTGGTTTTGACAAATGGGGCAGCTATTTGTTTCAAGAGTCCACAATAGCGTATAGCGACGATGGGAGTGAGGAGAAGACTGAGCCTGTGAGGGAAATTACTCCTTCGAGACAAGATTATTCCGGCTTTCGATTCTATGAAGAGGACTTAGAAGCAGAAAGAGAGCTCTGGGATGAAATGAAGATTTTTGGAGATCCCACTCCCCGTCGTGTTGCGTTATCTGGCGAAGTTTCTCCCAAGATCTAGCAATGAATCTCTTTTGCCTTTTCCTTTGTTTTTGTGTCCATATTTTTTGTATCTGGCGTCTCCCATATTTTGTGTTTGTATGCTATTTTGAATATACATATGAGACCTTTTGCTTGATCATGGCACGAAGTTGTTCTTGCAATTTATTCCAGGCTCCAAAGGTTACTTTAGGTGCAATTTTCCGTGGCTTACTTCGATGTGGGAGATAGTAAACCAAGATAGTGGGGGCTTACGGATCACCCTTCCCAAAGGCTTTTAGCTACTTGTCTGTTTTAAAGCAAACAATGGCTATCGAGGCCATAGGTACCCATTTTGCCTCATGGGTGGATATCGAGGACACTAGGTATCCTCCGAGAGAACATGGTGGTGTTATGATGATCCATTCATCCCAAGTAAAGTAGGGAACTTATGGTGGGTAGCTGCTATTTTTCTGCCTCGATAATAAAGTAACTCAATGAGGGAGTGCCGGTCAAGGCTGGAGCTTAGACATACTACTATTCTCCTATCGCGACCTAGAATTCGACCCATTTGTTTCTCGACAGCCCCTCCTCGAGGCCTTATTTTGATTTTTAGAGGAGGTCCCTCGGCATGCTTAACTCGCTTGCCATTCCCGTGAATGTAGGAGAATTAGCTGTCTCGGGGTTCCATCCACCTTTATAGGTAGATGTTAATCCCATTTATCGTCCCCTCGACGCCTCGAAAAGGAGGTCCCCATGGTCGTGTGGTAGTGGGTCCAAATGCATCATTAGCTTATGTAGCCTAGATGCAAAGTAACCACCGCTAACGGGGTGTCTTGTGGGTAGAGGACTGTGTCATATACCTCGTAGGGCCTTTACGACTTATATGAACATCATCTATGTGCCTGCTATCCGAGGTCTTTTAATTTTATTGCGTCGAGGCACTAGGGAAGATATGGCGTCGTGGCCAGTTCGTTTTTATGGCGTTAAAGCCTTTGAAGGTGTGCCTAACCAGATAAGCCTTTTGCCCGTCCTGGTAGGATCTTGAGTTTGAATCGAAGTATAGTGGATCGAAGAGTGCAATTTTTAATAGATCAAGATGCTTCCTTTATTTTTATTTCGATACTGATTTTCTTATGTGCTGCTTACATAAAAAGTCCTAGTTAAGATCAATTTTTTCTTCGGCTGGGGTGCTTAGCTTTTGACCATCGAGGTTAATCAGTCTGTATGTGTTATTCCCGAGCGCTTTTTCGATTACATATGGCCCAGCCCAGAATTGCTCCTTCATCGTATCTTTTCCTTCACTACCCAAGCTTGGTTTGCTTGAAGATTTATTTGGCGTTAGTATACTATTAGTTGCCACGAGGAACTGCTCCCTGTTTTCGAGGCAATGACTCTTCCCCTTATTGGCAGGTCGAGTGCCTTGCTTGTGGGCTGTGGGGCTTCTTATGGTGGTGTCCGCCATTCCAGCCTCAACTTTAGCTATGAATTCCCTTGTACAGGACTCTGTAATCTTTGGGTGCTTGGCTTGGTTTGGGTAATCCTGGCTCGGATGCTCCCTTGCTTGGACATCAATTTCGTTGCACATGCGAGCTTCAGTTGGATCGCCTAGTATTTCTGTGATTCCAAGTGGTGTCGGAAATCGGATTCTTCGGTGTAGCGTGGAGGCTACTCCCATGATGCTATGTAGCCAAGGTCTTCCTACAATGGCATTGTAAGGAGAATCTATGTCGACCACACAAAATGATGTTGGTCGTTCCAAACTTTCCACATGGATCATTAGCGATCCTCTTGGTGTCGAGGGCTTTCCGTTGAAACCGTAGACATTGTATGAGGAGGGTACCAAGGCAGCATTCTTTCCAAGCAACTTATCGTACGTTCTTCCAAAGAGTATGTCCACGGAGCTTCCTGGGTCTACTAGTATCCTGGGCATTGCCGTCTTCCCGACATGCAATGTAATAACTAGGGGGTCATTGTGCGATCTTCCTTCGTCAGGGATATCCGCTACAGAAAACAAGATTGGTTGTCTCTGCCACTCTTCGAGATGCCCTTTCATTGCTACACTTAATATCTCTTTTCCTTCAAAGTATTTTTTATGAATTCGGTCTGTGTGAATTCCTTCGAGGCTTCGCCTACAGATGTTTGCGTGAACTATAGAGTTGCAGTCATTGAATCTTGGGATATTTCGATCAATTTTTATGACGTATGCCTCGTGCTTCTTCTCCTCCTTCGGTTGTGGTTGGCTTGAGGGTGGCTTTGGCAGTTTCATGAGGTGTTTGAACTTTTCCTTTGAGATGAAAAAGTAGATTTGGTCATGTGCCGTAACACAGTCCTCCGTTGTATGCCCATAAAATTTGTGGAATTGGCAGTAATCCCTGGAATTCCTAGTATGCTTAGGTTGGTTACCCCTGCATCTTGGGTATCTCATCTCACTTGCAAACTCGGATTGCTCGATGGCTCGAAGGGATTCCTCGATGGAGACACACAGCTTTGGCAGTTTTCTATCTTGGAATGCAGGGAATCCCGACCGAGGTACATCGAACTTTCTGCCTCCCTATTTTCCTCTTTGAGTGCTATTTCCTTCGAATTCTCCTCGAGAGCTGGTTCCTCTGTTGTCGTTGTATTTTCTATTGTTGTGATACCTCTCGTCACCAAATTTACCCTCGTTTCCGTATCTCCCATTGTCATTTTGCCTTTCTCTTTTTGGAAAGTCCCCGGTTTGATGGTTCATGGCGTGATCGTGCTCTTCAAGTGATAAGTTGTTTATGGAGTGTACTTGCTTCGAGACGTTCTTCTTTCCATGAGTTGCTTGCTCCTTGATTTTCTCCAATGTGATCCACTCCTTTTGGTATTTCTGGAGATCTTGCAGTGTCTTCACATTCTTGGAGAACAGCCTGTCGTACAATGGATGATTCTTATTGAGTGCGTTTAGGTATGCCCGCACCTTGTCTTTCTCTGAGGCCCCATTACATACCTCTACACACTGGTCGGTCCACCTGTCTGTCAAACTTTTAGTGGATTCTTCGGGCCTTACTCTTAGACTAAACAGTTTATCCACTCCTGGCTTTGATGAGTTGTTGTATAGAAAATAAAGTATGAATACTTTAGATAATTCTTCGAAGGATGAGATCGAGCTAGATGTTAGGTTATCGTACCAAGTCAAAGCTTCTCCCTTCAAGCTGGAAGGGAAATATTTGCAAAGCACCTCGTCTTTGTCCGCCCAAGTCAGAAATACTCTCAGGTACATTTTTATATGTACTGTCGGGTCTCCGGACCCATCGAAGATTGATGTGAAAGCTGGCATGGTACACTTTAGTGGTATGGCTTTAGAGAGAAGTTCGGGGCTCAATGGTGAGGGGTTGACGTCATTTATTGCTTGAGTCAGCTTTATATTGTCACTCGATTGAATCCTGTTATCGAAGAGTTCTGCTCGAAGTGTTTTGATTTGGTCCATCATGACTTGGTGCAATGCTTGCGTTTCGGCATCCTTCCTCGCATGTTCATTTTCGTATACTAAGTGTATAATATTTCCTTTCGGACGTATACTGGGCTCAGTTCTTTTGCTCGAGATCACTATCCCATGGTCCTTGTTGTCGCCCTTGATCTTGGTTTTGCTTCTTGATACAGAGTGCCCCTTTGATTGTGATATGGTGTGCGGACGAGAGTGTCCCTCACTGCTTCCTTTGTAGTTTGATGCCGACTTCTTCGTCGCTTTCTTATTCGCCTCGGCTAGTTTCTTTTTTAGTTTCCTTATTTTCTTGTTCTTTTGAATCAACTTTTTGAACTGTGCAGCCCTCGCAGTAGCTTCTTCGGTGGGTTGATGTGCTGGCATCACTTCATCCGGGATGGCCTCTTCTTCTTCGTCCTCGTCATTCTCCCCATATTCTTCTTGTATTTGTTGTGGAGGTAGTTCGTTACCTACTGGGAATCCTTCTCCATCTGGATCTAGGTCCTATATTTGCACTTCCTCTTCGTTTACACGCTCCCTATGCTGGACTGTGCTTGGTGCTACCTCTGGCGATAGTCCCTTGCTAGTTAAAAATCTAGTGTTGTGCCTCGAAGATCCCGTGCCCTGCCTCGAGGATCCTACTCTTTGTTCGGCATTTGATCAAACTTCGAAGTCATGTTGATAGTAACCTTCAAAAAGTAAAAAATCCGTGAGGTCCAAGGCGGCTGGTGCAGTGTACTAGGTCTGACATGTACCCTAATAGGTGTGACAGATTATGTCGTGCGGTGTCTCAGGATTGATTTTACATGTATCACCCAAATCCTAACCGTTGTTTACCTTTATCCAGCTCTACCTTCCTTATACGGAGGTTCTGACAAGTCGTCCTAATTTTCCGAATCTGGACTCTGAGCATGAAAGCTGCAAGGCTTGTTTCTAAATATGGACCTGGTATAGAAACCCTAAAATGGCCCTAGCTTTATTTTTCTTACCCCAATTGGTACACCAGATTTTATGGGTATTTCCTGGAAACTTAAATGGTTGATTCCAAAGTGAAAACTACTCTTTCTTTGGATTTTTTGCTGATTGTTTTGTATTTTTTGGAAAAGTTTGTTATGCTCTTGATTAGATCTCTGCATTTCAAGGCTTGGATTCGTTGAAGAAACATCGACCTTATCATGTTGATGATTTGCTCAAAATCCTTGAACATGCTAAAGCTTTTAAGATCTTTAGACGCTCAAGGTGGTGGAGCTTGTAATGAAAAGATGAGTTAAAGAAACTTTAGAACCCTAGAAAAAAAATCCCAAAGAATTTGGAAACCAGGAATCACAGGCAAACCCTAAGTTGTTTTAATCAGTCCATGTTTCTAGCGCCAAACTGTGAGAGTATGAAATCTGCATAAGCACTTCATACCCGAAAACCATCAGATCTATTAATCAAACTATGAACATAGAAATAACATATGTTTCATGCATGAGTACGAAGATAATAAGAACAATACCGAGGCTAATTTGTATAAGAAACAATAGACGATAAGAGCGTAACTATAAATTGCATTTTATTCTAACTAGTACATGGATATGATCCTTAGAAGGTTGAGGAGAAACTAACCTAACCTCACTCACACAACTTAGGTTACACCAAAAATCCAACCCTTACAATGGGTCTCGATCTCGCCTTATATAGGCCAAGTCTGAAGTGGATTACAACTAATAAGACAAACTACTCAATCGTGGAAGTGTCGGATCTTGTCGAGTTAGGCGATGCCTTCGGTAAGGTCTTCCTGAAGATGGCTTCGTATCCTTTTTCTCGATCTACCTGTACGAGCCTTTTCTCACCGAGCCCCTGTTCGAGTTAGCTCTGCAGACTTATCCGAAACAAGACCATGATATCCTTTGGTATGGCCAAGTCTTCCTGATGACACGTGTCCCGAGGGTGCTTTACCCTCCACAATGGGTGTTACCTCTTGAGTAAAAAAAACATCCACATCTTTGTGATTGTCTACAAGATATTGACCAAAAAGTTCTACTGTGGTGAATTTATTATCCACAAGTTTCTGAAGTTCAGAAGGAGCCCCCCAAATTTAACGTGATCACTCTGGAGTAGTCCATTCGGACATAACATGACCGTATAGAGTATCCCAATCAACCAATATTAGAATGATGTTATTTTTTTAATTTTTGTTCACCATCCGGTTATTGGATGGCCGGATAAGATGATGTGTTATTTACTTTATCTAGATTTGAGTTTATTTCTGGGACCAAATTAAAAATGTGTAGGGGATATCCAGACTACAAATGGTCGGATGGATTATCTTCTTATCCTTCCCATTATAAGTTTTCACTCCATTAGTTGTTTAGGGTCCACAAATATGTGGCTACTCCTTAAGTTATGGATGTTTTAACATCCATACCATAAGAGTTGGCCTTAGGAGGGAGCCAAACATGATTGCTTTTAACTTTCCTAATAGAAAGGCCAAGAAGGGTTACAATCGCGAAGTCTGTTATGAAAAAGGTGTTTAACTTCGAAAATTACAACTGAACAACCCAATGAATCTTTTATGCTGTTAGGGCATTTCCCGGTTCACATAAACCTTTAGGAAACCCCAGGGTATTTTCGACCTTTTAGAATTCACATGATCAAGACACATTGGCCTCGATTCTCAAGTCACTGTCAGCCACACAAACATAGTTTCGAATCTGTAATATCTCATTGGTCACAATGTTCACGTTTCGGACCAATAGCTTATGAATATGAAAACCAGATTATGATTTCAAAATCAACGTTTAGTTTTACCAAAACTTACATTGAGGTTCAAACATTGAAAATTCATAAGTTGAGATACACAAATATGGTTTCGGAATCCAGAAGTGAGATATGGCACACAAGATGTTCATATACAAAATCAAATGAATGATTCAGAACTTCAGAGTTCAGAGCCAAACCAAGACGTCGTATTCGAATCTCAGAAACATCAGTATTTCGAGTCTACACAACATAAGTTTGAGTCACAATCTCTCTTACATTGGCTCATATAAATATATGCAATCAATCCGACAGAGCCATACTAGGAAAGAAGAGACACAATACTGTGATGGATCAAATCTCGTAGTACTACCGAGATAACATCACACTGTTATATCCAACTCGAAAAGATTTTAGGAAAAACCTTTATATTAACTTAGAGACGAAGAAGAAAAGAAAGCTCTAAGCAATATTGGGACGTCATTACTACAACACTAATACCACAAGTGGTAAAGCGGAGTTATTATAAGACACACTGATCACAAGTGATCAAGTCATAACGTAAAGCTCAAGCTGTGAGTTATGTTTATTTGTAGCACAAGTGTAAAAGATAATGGAATCGCGTTATTTAGATTCACTAACCTGTTGAATGATAAAGCCGCTTGTCTTCGTTTGATCTTCAGTCTTTCTTCAACTCTTCAACCAGTGATTCTAAATCCTACCAAAATTTTCCACAACCTAAAGCTAACTCTCTCACATGACTTCACCTAATTGTGTGTTGTTTAGCGGTCGAGTTTTGATCATTAAAGTTGACAACTAAGCTTGACATACCAACACATAGTGAGGTTGACCGAGCCATGCTCTAACAATCTAACCCTTTGTCAATTTTAGTGACAAAAACTCTTTACATAGATGAACGACAAATTCCAAACCTAAGTTCTACGCTTCGAGTTCTTCTACTTAGCTTGACAGCACACTAATAGTACCTGCAAAATATGTCAGTCTGCAAACAATATATGTACTATTGAAAAATACTGATAACCAATACACTTACTCCCCCTGAATGTAAGTTCGGATGTCTATCAATCTCCGACGTATTGTTATCACCTGTAGCACAACGCGAAAGTCTACAATGCTAGTAACATCAAGTGCTACTTCCCTTAGTTCATGCTTTCATTCATTTTTCAATATACGCGCAGGCATTTTTCTCCCCATATAACACTGCTTTGTCAAAGACCAAGCACTGACCGAAGTCAAGCTATAAATATTTCTCCCGCTTTTTGTCAAAAATAATTGACAAAGGGTCTCAAAAATATCTTGGTACGAGATAAATGCTCAAGTTCAGAGAACTCGATTCAACATATAAGAATGATCGCAATCACACAAGTCAACATTTCGACAAGTTACACATATATATAATGATAAGCTCAAGCAACCTGTCAGGAAATACAAAAGATATAAGCAGATAACAATTATATTCCCTATATATTCCACAACCACGCTCCCCTAAAGATATATTTCTATTAAGCACAAGTTCACAAAAGAACTCTCCCCCGTTGGTTGTCATTCCCTCGGACATGAGAACAACGGAACAGTCTTTACCAGAGAAAGACTTTGACTTGGTTTTGGATTTTCGAACACGTCCGTAGTCATACAGGATTATACCAAAACCATTGATTTATGCGTATACTATAACTCCTAGTCAAAAAGACACAAGGATATCCAATAGTATTGTGACTAGCATAAAATCCATATCCTCCTTACATAGTTATACTCATACCTGCAACACAAATGTTAGTACAAACATAACAGCCACAAACATAAGGAGGCCAAATGATATCAAGATATTAAAACAATAAGAATCAGCTCCATGGGAGATAAAAGAAACATAAGGAGGCCAAATGATAACCTACAACATACATCCATAATAGATTCGAAAATATTAACTCAATGTTGCATTCGAAATTCACGTACTATTTAGGTTTTCTGATTTTCTACTTTTTATATTTTTCAGAAAGTTGATTCGAAACTGCGTGAACAAATACAACATACACATATATATTTTTAATTATTTTTTTTTAATTTTCATGGACAGATTCGAATCAGACGCAAGTAAATAATAACAATAATTTTTCGAAACAGAGAAATACCAAACGAAATAAAAATCTACTAATAATCTTTATTTTATTTCATAATAGTTTCGGAACATAGGGAAACTTTATAGAACTAGAACCCCTAGACTCTTGGTTGTGTTTTTCTTGAGAACCTTTTTGAACAATTCCATTAGAACCTCACAATCATCACATGCCTTGTGTAATTGATCCTTAGCTTCTTTTGTTCACAAACATTCACAAAAGCTTGTTGTTTGGCCCATGCAAAGTGGTGGATGAGATTTAGAACTCTGCTAGTTAGAACTTTATCACTATCATCATCATCATTGCACTCCCAATTGTTAGGAGCAAGATGATTTTCATCACTCAAGGTTTCTTGAGGAGTGGGAGAGGTGTATTGATCTTCCATCATCATCTTGACAAAATCACATAGAGACTCGGGGTCTTCAACTATTTTCTCCATCATCAAAACACACAGTAGATTTCGAACAAGGTGTGTAGAGAGAGGCAAGATGATTTCGAAATCGACATACCCAATGGTTAATTAGAGTTATGTAACCTTTGGGTTTCCGAAAATAAGTTTATTCCTTAACGTTTTATTTCCAATCATAAATTTGAACCTAAAAGAAATCCTTAGTTGTCAAGTATGGATTGACTCATAGAATCAATTTTGGTAACAAACGTATAAGTAAGGAATTTTCTTAAAGTTTCGAATCTTGAGATTCTTTAGGAAAATATACTCAAGGTACTTTTTTATTATATTTATTTAATTTTTTATAGAGATAGGGGGATATATATATCCCCCCCTTTTTATATATATATAATAACTATAATAAAACTGTGCATGCTATTATTACAATTAGTGCACTTATTAGGACAACAAATTATATTTAGTTTTTACAAGAAAAATCTTGTCTAGTTTTTGAGGAATTTTCTGAGGTATCAAAGTGTAGGGAGATACCTTTTTCTGATGGCGGATTTTCCTTCTTTTCTTCAGACTTTATGTTATGAACGGTCTTTCTGCGGTTGTTCTCAGTCTTCTCAGCTTTTATGTGACCCATCCTATAATGAGAGAAGTGTGGTCTCGAGAACTCTGGATTGCATTGAATGCAACAAGAACATGGATGACCTGTTGAGTTTCTTGACAGAATCCCAATATTAGGAGAGAAGTACTAAGGTTGCATAAAGATAGGCAAACCACGAGATCCAGGAGTTACATTCCTTTTTAAACTATGTAGATCAGATTTTAGATCTCT